>QYAO01000094.1:0-39064 GCA_003988895.1 Hyphodiscus sp. D1413 | reverse complement strand
AGATCCGCGAACCCCGTCGCCTTCCCCCCGCAGCCCGTGCCCGTCGTACTGCCGAGCTCTTGATAGAGCTAGCAGGTCTATTTACAGAGGAGGCAGAGGAGGCAGAGGAGGCAGAGGCAGAGGAGGAGACAGAGGAGGAGGAGACAGAGGAGGAGGATGAGGATGAGTAGACGCTAAATCCCTTTAAGGGTCACCTATAGGTGTGTATATATATTTAATGCTCTGAATAGAATTATGATAGCTAAAGCTTTCTCCCCAAGAATGTTCCCATTCGTGGCCCTTTATATTATTATATATTGTTATAGTAGAAAATTAAGAGTTAGGACACTCACGTGCCGTGTTACGTGGTCACGCGAGGAGTAAAGCACAGCTGCCGAGGTTCGGCTGCTATCACATGACTTGGGATGCTGTATTTAGAATCCTCAATTCAACCTCTTACCTCTGAACCTTTCTTCCCGTTCCTGTCGCTAGCTGGTCGTCTCGCAGTCATACTGCCTAGACGCACCTCCCAATTTCAATATATATTAGTATTAATTAAATCGTAACTCTTTATTAAATTAGACTCTTGTACCTACTTACTACTTTAAACAAATATTAAAAATAATAGAGTTTTATTTATATAATAACTAAACTTAAAGTATTTAAACAAAGTATTATATAGATTTAAAATAATAGCTTAATTGTTTTCTTACTCTTCTTTTAATATAGTCGACTTCTTTAGCTCTAAGAGATATAAACTATTAGATTTATACTCTAGCTCAAACATGTCTTTAAATAAGCCGACTAGCTACTTCTAAGGTATATAAGCTACTTAATCCTTACGTGCCCGAGCGCCGGCGAATATAATAATTACTAGCGTAGTTAAATTATAAGGCTCTAGTAGTAATTTTAGCGTTAGGTATTGTTCTAGATCAAAAAAATCGTTATGCTTATAGATTTGCCTGTAATAAGACGGCTACTACATAAATAACAAAATTAGTTATATCCTGACATTTTATCAGAATAAAGGGGCTCTATTTTTCTAATCAGTTGAGACTTGTTCTCACCTGGCTAAATTCGCGTCGGTAAACCAGGTTTGCGGGCATATGAATCGGCAGCGGGGAAGTTTCTCCGGATTTCAAAGCCCCCCAAATTTTGTAAAGCTTCTACATTAAAAGGCAATCGACCTGCGACGTAAATAAATGCTAAATACTAAATGGATATCCCGTCAGCGTAGCGTTTCTTGAAGATCACAGACAACTAAAAGCCCTAGGCCGAGAGACAGGGCGCCACACTTCCTTTCCCACAACGAAAATCAAATAACCTTTAGGCTGAGGTACTGCATCACCCCGCAGCTTGTCATTCTCTCACTATGGAATTCACTTTGTTCGTGGCCGTCGCTCTACTGAGCCATGAGGCGTGCGGAAAGCCTGCCAGTGGTGTACTTCTTCCGGCCAGTTTGAGTTATCTCCTCTCCCAGCCCTTCCAAGGGCCCGAAGCTCAGAATGGGAACTTCAGCACGAACTTTGTAAACACTCAAACTCAAAATAATTCGGTAAACCGGCTGTTGGAAGACGCTCAAAAGGCGACGTACTACGCGTTTGATGAAGAATTCTATCAGATTCTTGGAGGAGAATGTCCAGAGCTCTACGAACTGGATGATTCAAAGCCTGTTGGTTCGGCATATGAAGCTGGCGTGTGGGTTCCTGAGCTGAACGAGGTGTGGTTTACGAGCATAGCAACATACTATCCCACCCACGTCAGCATCTTAAATCTTGCAACCCGCAAGATCACATGGCCTGATATCCCAGGACTGAAGGACATTAATCCGAATGGAGGATACTACTTCAATGGGCTGGTCTACTTTGCAATTGCCGGCAATCAATCATCTCCGACGGGTGCGACTGGTGTTGTGTCCGTTGATCCCAGAACGTATGAGATGACGAGGATTGTGGACAGTTTCTTCGGTCTCGTAATGACCAGTGTGGACGATCTGACGTGGGTTAAACCAAACATCTCGGCCGGGGCTACATCTTGCACGGTCGCCGGTGAATCCAACCTGTTTTTTACAACATTCGATTTTCGGTCTGAAGGGCTTGGTGGCTTTGCGCCCACCGTGCTCCCCAACGCCGTGTGGCGATTCTCGCCGCAAACTCAATCACTGCAAGCCGTGATATCTCGGGCGGATATTTTGAAACCAAATGGCATCCAGACCGATGCCACTGGGTCATACCTCTATGTGACAGATGTCGCCGTGCCATTTAATGTGGGCGGTGGTTCTAACAGTTCCGGATCTGGCGCCATCTATCGCTACGACCTGGACGGCTCGTGTTCTCCAGTGAATAAACAGTTGGTTGCGATTGTCCGCAGTTATGCTGATGGTATGCATATTGACGATTATGGACGTATCTGGACCGCAGAGTACGATGGGATCGTCGTTAGAAACTTTCGTGGAAGAGTCTTGGGTGTTTTCAATGCTGAAGTATTGCTAGATGTGCAGATAGCTCCTATTGCCAATTTTGCCTTAGCTGGTGATAAACTTGTTATTCTGGCATTGGATCGGCTATTTATCATTCAGTTGGGTCAGACCGTCAGTACGGCCGCCAGATTCTCGATGCCATGAGTCGTGGAGTCCTGTCACCCTTACACTATAGAGCTGCGTAGAGTATCTGATATCTCTATGTGTTTATCAATTTACGATCACGTATATAATATCTTTACGCAAAATCTCTTGAAATCGTAGTTAAATTTCGAATTACATATGCATATATGTGACTTTGTACGATTGAGTCGTTGATTCTAGAAAGTAATTACTGAATTGACCGACTTCTGACGGATAGCTATCTACAGGCTTATATGAGTGTGTTATAATAGAGGCGGCGAAGTGGTGGCTGAAGATCTCGTAGAGAAGGCTGTCTTCTAGTAACTGAATGGTTGTGACTGACAATTTTCACAAAAGAAAATTCCATTCATATTCTCAATTTACGAAATGGTAATTCAATTCAACTGGATCTGAATAAGCTACATTTCTCTATCTATTTCTTTACCTTTCTAACTGGAAATGTCCTTAGAACCTTTAGGAGTACTAGCAATATCTTCAATCTCCAAATCCTCATTGTCCTCCTTGACCACTACCTCGTGTGTGATACGATCGACTCTAGTCTCGGCAGTATACACTGCGACTTCATCTGCATCGCCGAATAACGCCGCCATTTCTTCTAAAGGAATTCCCTTTGTCTCAGGAATCACATACATCAAGTACGTTGTACCAACGATGCAGATAGCAATGAAAACCTGTATATCGCAAGTTAGTCCATTGGTACGAGAAGAAAGAACAGTAGATAAAGATATAGAGACAAAGCATTTTAGAATGCAGAGAAAAAGAAGAAGGTATGTGCTGAAGAGAGAATGTTTACCATATAAAATTTCCAGCCAATATTGGCAAAGGCCGTAGCTGAGGCTTGAAGGTAGACAAGGTTGGTGAGGGCCACAACCGCGATAGTGATGGCAAGGCCCTTGCCACGAATATGATTGGGAAACAGTTCACCAAAAAATACAAATCCCGCAACGTCAACACCGATGGCGTATATAAATAGGAAGAAGTACCTGATCGAGTGGATACGAATTAGCCCAATCAATTAGTTGTAAAAGAGCAAAAATAGTTCTGACTCACAATGCGGCAACACCGACTCGTAAGGCATTGTTGTTGGGATTCTCGGCGGGAATCGGTGAGGCATAGCGTGCAACTATTGCAGCCTCAACTGCAAGACAAATGGTGCACCCGATAATGGAACCAATGAGCAATGGTCTCCTTCCCACTCGATCCATGATTAAGGCGCCTAATTTATGCTCCAGATTAGCAAAAGCGGACGAAGTATGACAGGAGCTTGCTGCTAATCTCTAGTGAAATATGTGTTACCTATAATATTGCCAGGAATCGAGGTTGTAAGCCAGCCGCACTGGAGGATAAGTTGATGCTTTGTGTCATATCCTAGTGCCCCGTAAAGCCTTGATCCATAGTCTGTACATGGTGTCAGAAGACGAACACTGATAGGATTTTCTTTTCTTTGCTTTTCGAACCGAGGATAGATCTACTCACTGTTGATGACAAGAACAGCCGTACTTTGGCCAACAAATGCATAGGCGCACGATATCTGAATTCGCTTGCGATATGATGGTCGGCGAAACATCTCTACCCAGCTTGGGTTCAATTTTCGATCGACATCAGCCTGCTTGCACATCTGATAGAATTCAGTGGTAGCAAATTCCTGCGACTCGTCTTCGGGGTCGTGGTGTAGCGACATAACAATCTTGCGTGCCTCTTCGACCCGGCCCTGCATCAGAAGCCATCGTGGGGATTCTGGGACGAATATAACCACGACAAGCATGAGGACTGGAAATACCAAGGCGATAGCCAGAGGGGCGCGCCATTGAACTGCTGGGGACTTGGCGAAGTAAAAAGCCAAGCCCATGTAGCCTGCGATAGAATAGCTGAGGGCAACGAACAGGCCGTTCATGCCAACAAAGAGGCCACGGAGGCTCGGAGGGGCAAGTTCAGACGTGTATAACGGTGCTAAATTGAACCGGTTTAGCAAAATGAACATACAGTCTTTCTCTTTTGAAGGAGTGAGGGGGATGCTTTTGTATTGTACGTACTAATAGCCATGCAAGACCAAGCACCGGCGCCAGCAACAAGTCGGAAGGCAACTGAAAAGGGTATTAAGTTAGCATTAACCATTTATGAGATAGAAACGAATGCCACTAATACGTGTCATGAAACACTGTAGCGGAGCTACATTGACTGATGGAGAGCAGGATAAAGGTCTCCCGATGTACGCACTGAACATAGCGGGATTCTGAGCAGCGGCTATGCCAGTCCCGCCTATGATGCTGAGGACAGCACAGTATATAAAGCCGGCCTTTCTTCCCCATTTATCTACCACCCAGGCACTAAGTATAATTCCAATCACGGCTCCTGCCTAGATGAAGCGAGTTGTTGTCAACGTTACCATTTGCTAACCTTGCCCCTATTTCGTCTTCCACTGGAACTCACCTGATACACTCCTGACATTGCCCCAAGCAATCCCTCGGATTCAGATTTCAGATTGCCTTCTGCATCAATGAAGTTCATGGCTTCTAGAAAAGCCGGTTGACCAAACGTGGTGCCAATAATCGAAGATGGGTAGCCATAACCAAGCTGGCCGAGCGAGATTGCAAGACAGATAAAGAAGTTTCGAAAGTTAAATCTGCGTCCCCCAAACAAAGCCATTGGTTTTGATTCGATGGGTGAGTGTAGGAAAAGGATAAAGGTGATCAGTAGTTGCTGTGTCTCGGAGGTGGCACAAGCGAGCTTATATAGATTTCAAGCCTCCACGGACCTGTGGAGAATACCTTAGAGGAGAAGATGCGGGGTGAATTACATCTGGAGTTAGCATCTCCGAAAAGCAACTGTTCGCTAAAACTTCAAAAGCTATACGGGCATTACGAAACTTTCCTACATAGCTTTTAATAAAAAGAGGAAGGACATACGTGCCATCAATTAAACTAAACGTGTGGATAAACGTCTTTTGGTTTGATTATACTTTAATGTAGTTCAATTTGATCATTCTAGCCTAACGGCGAAAACTCGCTTTTCAGAGGTTGAGTGCCAATATGATCGTAAAGTGTACTTAGTACCAGAGCAGCACACTCCAATTCAAATTGCTTGCCAACCGCAGTCGGTGCTGATGATGGCACCATTTAGATATTTCGCATCATCTGAACATGAAAACACCACTAGTTTAGACAGCTCATCAATATCAACCTCGCCAGGGTTCAATCCAACAGATTTCCATGCTAGAGCTTTACCCTCCTCATTAACACCATCCTTGTAGGCTGTCCTGATGTTTGTGGTCATCAACCCAGGCATGATGATGTTTGTGCGAACACCCTTCGTTGCGTAGTGGGCAGCAGTACTTCGTGCTAATCCAACCAAGCCGTGTTTAGCGGTCGTATATGCCGCACCAGCAATTCCACCCCTCAAGCCATTGATCGAGCCTACTATCAATATCACGCCGCCCTTCTCCCCTGATTTCCCCTCTCGCAGGAATTCTTGAATAGCGTACTTTGACATGCGTGCCGGGGCCGTAAGATTAGTATCTATCACACGGTTCCAAAACTTCATATCGATGTCCCCAATTGGATCAAATCGATCCATGATGCCGGCATTATTGACCAAGATATCCAGTTTCCCAAATTTCTCAACAGCTCTTTCCACTAATAATATAGGAGTCTTTGGGTCCGTCATGTCGGCAGCGATAGCTTCAACGCTGCCCAAGGATGATAACTCTGTCTTAGCTTCTTCAAGCATCGGCGCATTAAAATCGCACAATACAACCTGCGCTCCAGCGTGCAGGAAAGCCTTTGCAATGGCCTTTCCCAGCCCTCCACCAGCACCTGTAACGATTGCAACCTTAGTATCAAGCGCGATAAACATAGTGGTCGAAAATCTTCACTTCGCAACGTTGATAGTATATCTTTTGGGAAAACCCGTTGAGAGGAGGGAAACAAAGGCAGCTGACATCCGCAGAAGGGGTAGAGTTCAAATGTATGATTGCTTATGTCATTCGGAACTGTAGGCACGGAGTCGGTATACTACTACCGAGAAATATGACCTTTGTAATAAAAATGTACATTATCCCCGTTCTGCTATATTTCATATTCTCATCTATTTCTCGGTAGTAAAAGGTGATTGAGTAGAGTGTAAAGTAATAGGTCAAAACACAGCGAGTCCTTCCATAATCTCGTTCGGTTCGAATTGTCATTTTTCGCATGGCAATATCAGTAAGACTACAATTCTTAGATAGCTATCAAATTATATCTACCGAAATAGCAAAAACGTTGTTTTGGATTCGGTTTGAAGACGTTTAATGCTTCTATTCAATCTATTTAATCTTGCAGCGACTGTGTCTATGCAGTATTTTCCAAAAACCACTGTATGAATTGAACAATGAAAGCATCCCACTGGCTACTAGCTTTCAGACTCGCAACCCGTCGGAATCCATGTGGCAGACCTGGGAATACGTGAACTTTTGTGGGAATTCTGGTTTAGTCAGGGAAGATTCAATCTACCAAACTGGGTGTACGTACCCATTATTCTTCAGCTTATCAGCATACAAGAGAGCGTCATCTCTCAGAACATCCATTCCTGCCACCAAAAAGCCTGTTGGAGGCATGCCTGCCACATTTTCTTCTGCAGTCAATGCTACATTGACATAGGGGTCTTTTATGTCTTTGACGTCAAGCAGATTTGCAAACATATTAATTTGTGAAAGTGGAAGAATCGGAGCATGTTCATTTTGCCTGGGGGATGAAAAGTCCTTAGACGAGTAAGGATGAGCGCTAGGATGGATTAACCACGGAATGCACAGAAGTTGACCCTTTATCCTGAGCTTGGGGGGTGTTTCATTGGACCGGGTCCGCTCAACCTCGCGCAGTACAATGGCTGCTGCGAGGGCAGCTCCAGCCGATATTCCACCTACAATTACTCGGTCCGGATCGCCTCTAATGATACCTATGTGAGATTCAAGCCAACTAAGAGCATCCCATCCATCGTGGATTTGCGTCGGATGTGTAAATTCAGGCGTGTGGCGGTAGCAAACGTTGACTACAAGAAGGTTCGGATAGGACGCGACGACACGCGTGCAATTGGCATCTTCCGTCTCTAAGGTTCCAAAGAGAAAACCTCCGCCGTGAAAGAAGAGATATACTGGCAACAAGGCGCTGGATTCGGCTGCTTTGTGTCGATACACGCGGGCAGGAATGCTCTGATTGTCCCGGGTTGGGATGGAGAAGTCTTGCCAGGTTACCTTATCTCGGAGATCTATTTATTTCTCAACACGATAACATCCAGATAAGAGCTCTTAGATTTACCTACCCGAAGATTCCAGCTCGAGTTGTGATGCTCTCAGACGATTGGCGTTCGTTTTCTCCCGGAGCTGTTCTGGTGTCTCGCCAGCTGCCAGGGCAGTAGATGCAACGGGCGTGCTGCGCATGTATTCCTCCCATTCCTCACTAGGAACTTGGTAATGGGAATAGTCGCCCATCACTATATTGAATAGCTTGGATCAGGACTGATGTGTGCTATATGGTCGAGGTGAAATATTTCCGATCTCACCGCTTCCGTATCCGCGGACATCGATATCCGCTGCTAAGTCGATTCGAAAGAAGTCAACGACGAATCGCTGCTTAGATTCACTCAAGAGACATTAAACTGGCTGATATTTTACAAACCTATTCTGAACACGGGCAAGAAACTGAACAGGGCATTGATATACCCCCACAATGCCGCAACGTCCTTTTTCGTTCAGTCCACCCAAGGGTTCAGTTGCCTCTATCAGTATTATAGACACGACTAGCAGCCTTGATAAAGTCCCGCTTAGTCGCCTTGTAGGACCTCCCATCGAAGGCGTGCCTCATGTGCCATTTCTGCCTGTTTATTCATTCTATATTGAGAACTCTAAGGGGCGGAAAATATTATTCGATCTCGGCGCACGGAAGGATATTCAAAATCTCCCCCCATCAGTCTCCACCGTACTGCCAACGACAGGCTGGGATATCAAAGTACAAATGGGGGTAGCAGATATCTTGAAGGAGCATGGTTACGAATGCGGAGATATTGAGGCCATTGTTTGGAGGTAATCAAGCCCGGTCCGATGAAGGGATGAGATCTCGAGTACTAGCTATGGGACTCATTTGCTGACCGTTTTGGAAAGCCATCAGCACTGGGATCACACAGGTGATCCGTCGACGTTTCCCAGCTCTGTCGCGCTTGTCGTTGGACCAGGCTTCAAAGGGGCATACTTGCCAGGTGCCCCGACACGGGAAGACTCACCTATTCTAGAACATGATTACAAGTATTTAATCTCCTCCATTCAAAGCTGGAGGCCGTATTAACTCATCTATCGCAGAGATAGGGATCTTGTTGAGATTGACTTTGATGGTCCCAATACGATGAAGATCGGCCGAATGAAAGCCTACGACTATTTCGGCGATGGCTCTTTCTTTCTGCTAGATGCTCCAGGACATGCAATCAGCCACATGTGTGGCCTCGTTCGGACAACCAGGAGCCCTGACACCTTCATCTTGATAGGTGCGGATGCGGTTCACGACGCTGGTGAGCTTCGTCCATCACAGTACCTTCCTGTCCCCGAAACGATTGATCTTCGACACTACGCATCTTTGGCAAGAAATACTGCTACCTGTCCGGGCCATCAAGTGGAACAACTTCAGGCATCTAGAGGGCGAACGTGTGACCAGCCGCTCTTCGACCCTACGGTGGCTCATAGCATTCCAGACTCGGTAGATACAATTGAGAAGTTGCAGGAAGCTGATTGGGACGAAAACGTATTTTTTATTTATTCTCATGATGGTTCGATTGGAGAGGTCGTCGACAAATTCCCAAAACCAGCGAATAATTGGAAAGAAAAAGGGTGGGCAGAACTAGTCATGTGGGCATTTTTGAAAGACTATTTACCAGTCTTCAGAGGAATTGGAGCTAAAGAGAAAGGAGAGAAGATCTGAAATTTCTTGATAGTAGTAATTAAACCTGTCTTACACGTGTTATATCTTGTTACTGTGAAGCCGTCGACTAGAGATTATAATGTTAATAGCAAGCAATTTCGACTGGATCACACACATAAAAAGTCATCGTTCAGATTGCAACAGTTAAAAAGTACCTGCTAGCTGCAATAGATCGCGTTGAATCCGCTTGTCATCTATTTCTTTCATCACAAGCGAACATTAACATATAGGCAGAGGATACGCCAGCACCGGGTGCTGGTCGCTTAAAAACCAGCACCCCGCAGAAAACTTGATAAGAACCCTAGAATCAAACTATTATACCTCTACTAATAGGAATAGTATAATAATTTTTTTTAGATTAATATAGCGTAGATTAAGCGCATTAAATTGCACTAAAAATCATATAAATTAGTAGCTATCTTGTAAAGTTATTATAGTTCAAAGTTAGGGCTCTTATTTAACCCGCGAAGAGGATAATTTTAGGCCCTTAAACCGGTACTTCTATCTAACTTATTAAATTCAACGAATAAACTTAAACTTTTTACATAGAATTATAGTCCTGATCAAGTATAATTAATTGCACTAAAAAGCCCATAAATCGGAGTTAAATTAGTAAAGTTATTAGAACAAGAACAGGATTTCGTGACCCTACTAACACCTTAACTAGCACTCCTATCTAACTTATTGAATTTAGCCTTAAAACAGTAGTTGTTATATGGAATTATAGCCCTGATTAAGTACAATTAATTGCACTTAAAATCGCAAAAATCGGAACTAAATTACTAGAGTTATTAAGAAGTAAACATATAGCTAAACTAGTACCTTGCTTATACTGTGTAATTTAGCTTTAATTCTAGCTACGATTTATACACTTTTTAATATAATTAATTGTACTTGATTAGGGCTATAATTATATATAACAACTACTGTTTTAAGGCTAAATTTAATAAGTTAGATAAGGGTACTAGTAAGGGTGTTAGCAGGGTCACAAAATCCTGTTTCTCTTTATTATCCTATAATTAAGATACCTGAATTTTGGTAGGAGCTAACTAAGAAGGCGGTGTACCTAATTTGGGGGGGGGCTATACTTAATTCAGGGGGGTGCTGGCGTATCCTCTGCCTAACATATATTTCAAGACACATTGTTATATTCTATCATATTTTCTATTCCTATAAATTATTTTTGCAAGACAGAATCTCTACGTAAGCATGATAACCTAGCATATCTGTAAGGGTAATGGATTCAATGGATTCATTGGTGTGAGTTATAAATTTCCAATCAGAACTGAAGCTCTCCTCCTGCATCTTGGCTCAAAAACTCCTTTATCTGGTTCAGAGCCGCATCTTTATTGCTTACACTTATAGCCCGCCCTTGTGGGCCAGGATTGTTATACAAGGGTACTTGGCGCCACTGGTGCTCTTCATTGTCCGTAACTTCCAAGATGGTGCCTGCTGGATATTTGCTACCTCTGTTCTCCACTACAGCAATCATAGCACCAGCAATTACAGAGGGCTCGAGGAGGACATCCTTTTCCTTGTTAAACCAATCCTGTACTTGCGGTTCTTCCATGAGCAGAGGAGTTCGGATAGATCTAGTGAGGACTGTAATTAGCATCAAATACCCTCAGTAGACACCGAATGGAGCCTTAGACTTACCCCGGTGCAATGCAGACAACTCGAATTCCACAAAGCTCCTCTAGGTTAGCCATACCCCGAACGAAAGCAACGATACCATGCTTTGACACCTGGTAAAGTGGCGTTATTAAACTGGAGGTTTGAGCAGCGACACTGGCGATATGCAAAATGCACCCAGGCTTCTTGGCTTTAAGCATGCGCTGGACTGCAATGCGGGTCATTTTAAGGGGGTGGATCAAGTTCACATCGATGATTTTGTAGTGGGATGCTGTATCTTTGTTTGCCCAATATCCTGACCTAGGCTTTTGGAATCAATCTCAGCCTTGTTCTGTACAACTTATGTAGCAAATGGCGACACTTACAGGTTCATATATTCCAGCTCCAGCACATACAATGTCCGGGGTTTTCCCAAAAACTTTCTCGGCAGTGTCGAATGCCGCTTCTAGCTGCTCCCACTTCGTCACATCTGTTGGTTGAAATGCGACCTTGATGCTGCTTTTTCCAGCAACAGACTTGATAAAATCATCCGCTTCATCACGAAGGGCAATATCAGCAATGAGGACATTGCAGCCCCTGGAGTATAGGTCTTTCGCGAATGCGAAATTTATTCCTGATGGCAAGTCATCTTATGAGTATTGTTGTCCTGATAGTAATGGGCAAGGAGTGGGGTTGAATACCTGAACCGGCACCAGTGACAATAGCAGATGCCCCTTTGAAATCCATAATTGATATTCCGGGTGAGGTTTGAATTTCTCGAGATCGAATGAGTTGACAAGGAACACAAGGCCCTATTGAAAAGACAAGATACAATCTTATACGGGGAGTGAGAAGTACTCGAATTTTTGCCACTCTAAACTGGGCCCCAGGGAGTTCGTGGGGTCACCCCGCCACAATTTTTGCAGCAAGTCTTCGGCTACGTCTATCGGGTACCGATGTCCGACTCATTCAGCTTGCCGAGCTGGGTCACCTGATTGAATCGGCCGTCATTCCCCACCCAATTGAAAACAACAGTTCTCGCCCGGAGTGGGCAATAAAGTCTGGGAAAATAATCTCTATTTATCTATAGATATATATAGAGAGAGACCCTACTCTGCGGTGCGTTTTCCGAATCTTCAAGAGAAAGGAATTTTTGAAGCTCCCCAGCTATCAGTGTCCTCTATTTTCTGCCTCTCCTCCCTTCGCAATGGCATCTAGCAGAGAAATCAAGCTTGCAAATGGCTCCAATGGCGCCAATGGCGTGTCAAGAGAACTAGGATTTGATAAAGATGCCTTACAAGCCAAGTACCGCGAAGAGCGTGACAAACGGCTACGAACTGAAGGCCTCGTTCAATATCACTCTGTTGAAGAGAGCTCGCTCACGCATTATGCCCTGGACGTTTGGAGCGAACCCTGTACTCGAGATCCTATTGAGGAGGAAGTTGACTACCTGATTGTCGGTGCTGGGTATAGTGGGATGGTCCTCGCTGTTCGCCTGATCGAAGCCGGCATCACCAATATCAGGCTAGTTGATAAGGCCGGGGACTTTGGCGGCACGTGGTACTGGAATCAATACCCTGGAGCAGCTTGTGACATCGAATCTTACATCTACATGCCATTGCTGGAGGAGACCGGCTATATCCCGACAGAGAAGTACGCTCGAGGCCCGGAGCTGTTCGAGCATTCCAAGAGGATTGGCAAATACTTCCACTTGGATGAGAAAGCACTCTTCCAAACAGAAGTCGAAGGCCTAGATTGGGATGAGTCATCCAAACACTGGGATGTCACGACAAGTCGGGGTGACAAAATCCATGCTCGTTTCGTAACAACGGCTGGAGGACTCTTGCATAAGATGAAATTCCCTGGTGTTCCGGGCATCGATAGCTTTGGAGGGCACAGCTTCCACACCAGCCGTTGGGACTATGGCTATACTGGTGGAAGTACTCAGGGTGATTTGCACAAGTTGAGCAACAAGCGTGTTGGGATTATAGGCACGGGCGCAACCGCAATTCAAGCTGTCCCACAACTTGGTCGCTCAGCCAAACACCTTTATGTATTTCAACGTACCCCTTCTTCAGTAGATGTGCGTTTAGATCGTCCTACGGATAGCACATGGGCAAAATCCTTGACCTGTGGGTGGCAACAGAAGCGAATGGATAACTTCAATATCATTGTGTCTGGCGGCGAGCAAGACGAGGACCAAGTTGCGGATGGCTGGACTCATATTCTTGTTAATCTGTCCGTCTCCGGAGAGAAGGTTGCGGCGAGCAAGAAGGCTGTAGACCCTGTCAAAGCTGCTGAGGAACTCCAGAAGGCCATGCAAATGGCAGATTTCAAGAAAATGGAACAGGTCCGGGCACGCGTCGATTCCATCGTCAAAGATCCTGCAACGGCAAATTCTCTTAAGCCTTGGTATAACCAGATGTGCAAACGACCTTGCTTTCATAACGATTATCTTCCAACTTTCAACCGTCCCAACGTCACACTAGTCGACACTGAAGGTAAAGGCATCGAGAAGATCACAACAGAAGGCATCGTTGCAAATGGGAAGCTATACGAGCTCGATTGTATTGTTTACGCGACTGGTTTCGAGTATATCGGAAGTGACTACAGTCAGAGAATGCGCATCACTATGCGTGGGCGCGATGGCATCCCCCTCAATGACCACTGGAAAGACGGCCCTCGGACAATGCATGGGCTGTATACCCGAGGATTCCCGAACCATTTTATCATGAGCATAACTCAGACGGCCGTTGCGCCTAACTTCACCCACATGATTAACGAACAAGCAAAACACATAGCATACGTTGTATCAGAAGCCAAGAAACGTGGAGCTCGCACTATCGAGACCTCAGCAGAAGCAGAAGAAGAGTGGGTTCGTACCATTTTAGAGCTAGGAAAGCTTAGGGAGGATTTTCTGAAAGAATGTACTCCAAGTTACTTCAACGACGAGGGAAAGATTTCCGAAAAGACTCTCAAGACTGGTCGTTATGGATTGGGTTCGCCGGCGTTCATCAAATTGCTGGATGACTGGAGGAAGGAAGGGCATCTGGCTGGCCTTGAGCTTGATGGAGAACCCGCCAAGAATATTGCAAACACGACAGCAATCTTGAAGAAGGAATCTGCCAAAGGTGATGTACCAGTGGCTCTTGAGTTGGCTGGGTTCAGGAAGGAAGTCCCAGCGGTTTGAGGAATTACTTTCTACTAGTGTTTTCTAGATACTGATAGTCATAATTTTATACTCATGCTAGCCTCTCGATTGCCTATGTAGAGTATATAGCTTATGGTATATCATACGTGACTATCACCTGGGCTTCAACGAGTCGGCCAGGACAATTCCGGATTACAGGTAAGTAGTACGTATCTTCGCTCACCTGGAACTTTCAAGCTGGAACAAGCTTTCTGTATACTGACATACTCGATTTCGATTTCCTATGAAATAAATAAAGGCAGAGGATACGCCAGCACCCCCCTAAATTAGGTATAGCCGCCCACAAATTAGGTACACCGCCTCCTTAGTTAGCTCTACTAAAATTCAAGTACCTTAATTGTAGTACGAGTAGTAGTTTAGTTACCTGATTTCACTTCTTAATAACTATAGTAATTTAACTCTAATTTATACAATTTTTAGTACAATTAATTATAATTAATCTAGGCTATAATTCTATATAAAAATTTTAAGTTTATTCGTCGAGTTTAATAAGTTAGATAAGGGTGCTAGTAGGGGGGCCTAAAGTGAGTCCTGTTAAGGGTCAAATGATAACCTTAACTTTGAACTATTATAACTTTACGAAACAGCCACCGAGTACTATGATTTTTAGTGCGATTTAATGCGCTTAATTAGCGCTATATTAATATAAAAAACTCATTATTATATCATTCCTATTAGTAAAGTTATAATAGATTGATTCTAGGGCTCTCATCAAGTTTTCTGCCGGGTGCTGGCGTATCCTCTGCCATAAATAAATCATGTGATTTGAGCCGCCTCTTAGTACATGTGTACTTTAAAAATATACAGTTTTTGCCCCTGTCTCTCCCGGGATCACTACCTCGCCATCATCCCGCCGTCAACAGCAATGCTGATACCCGTGATGAAGTCAGAGGCAGCACTACTCAAAAACAGTATAGTGCCACGGTAATCATCAGGTGTCCCCCATCGCCCTGCAGGAGTGCGACTCGTAATATACTTGTCCATTTCTGGGTACTCCGTCGTCAAAGATGCCGTCATGGGAGTTTTAGTGTAGCTAGGAGTAGAAGTCAGTCTGAGATCATCGCCAAGTGGGCCATCTTTTCAAAAAATCATGAGGGAGTGCGTCCGAACCCTGGAGAAATGCAATTGACCTGTTACGAAATGGTCCGTTAGACGTGCTGAAAACCATTGACAAAAATTATATCACTTTGTAGACAACTGACCTGAATCCCTTTCTCTGCCCATTCGTTGCTGAAAGCTTTCGTCATCTGAAGGAGACCCGCTTTAGCGGCCGCATACGCAGACACGTTGGTCATGGCAAGGTGTGCGTTGGTGGAGCCAAAATTGATGATTTTACCTCGCCGATGAAGCTGCATGAGGCGTTTCCCGAATTCCTGAGCCGCAACGTAAGGCCCCTTCAGGTTGACATTAAAAATCTATTCATTAATAAGTGATCAATTCTTACGCCTTGAATTTGCAAACCAACAAGATCCATCTTTTCATCTGTCATTTGATCAATCGATCCGCGCCTATTTACTGTAGAGCAGTTTAACAAGATGTCCGGCACAACGCCTAAATCCCATATCTTTTGAAAGCATTCCCTGATGGCCGACGGATCTCCCATATCGCACCTGAGAATCTTCATCTGGCAACCTACGTCGTCTAATTCTTCTCGCAGCTGCGTTTCGGGAGGATCCCAGGGCGCCAGGATGGCAACAATATCTGCACCCGTCTCAGCCATTGTGAGACACATCTCGTGGGCCAAGCCGCTTGTAGCTGTGCGAGGCTTAGTAGGTACACTCTAATCTCATATAAGGCTGCTGTAAACCTCCTGTTACTATGGCACACTTCCCTTGAAGAGAAAAGAGCTCCAGTGGTGGAACGCGATTGCTCTGACTCGAGCTCATCTTAGCAAGTATCTCGCGTAGACTCGTACCAGTGCTGAATTTGTCGGATGGAACAAGGTTATAGTGAAGGCTCTGTTGAGCATGGAATTTGAGATATTGATGATTAGCAAGCCTTAGAATATAATACCAAAGAGCATGTGGGAGTAGGATCGCGACAACTAGCCGTACTAGAGTATTCCGTGGAGGGGCAGAGCGGTTCAAGTCATGTGACCAGAACAGTCCAGTATGGATGGCCGAATGTGAGGGCAAGGGGTAAGGGGTAATCAGCCAGGCATCTCTTCATTGATCATTGTGCATCTTTTGCGGCACTTTTCCGATGGCTTCGGGAATCGTTCGCCGTCCCCAACTCCGGATCCCTCGAGCGGTGTGGACACGTCCAGCGGGGCAATTTTTCCGACGGGGATCGTGACAACTATGGTAAACAGACGGCCGTGTGTTGGAGTATTTGGACATTTAATAATTACTCTTGACTTATCAAAATCCATTTGAGCCGTTCCTATCTCATGTTATCTGAGACTGCATTGTTTCCTTACTGATTACTCATTACTCTTCTTTTGAGGATATTATTCTGCGTTCGAGCATTGAAGGACAGCCAACATGAACCACGTCAATGGCACCAACACGGCCAGCGCTCCCCGTACAATAGATTCGCCTACATCCCCACCATCGTCGCCATCGGCTCCCGAGCAGCTTGATGCTTTGGTTGTTGGAGGAGGGTTTGCCGGAATTTACCTGCTCTATCTGCTCCGCCGAAGGAACTTCAATGTCAAGATCGTCGAAGCGGCGTCGGACCTCGGCGGGGTGTGGTATTGGAATAGATACCCTGGAGCACGAGCGGATACCCAATACCCACTCTATGCTCTTTCTATCCCTGAGGTGTATGAGGACTGGACGTGGGAATCTCATTATCCGGGCTCAGAGGAGCTACGACGGTATTTCGCACATGTCGAGAAGAAGCTCCGCATAAAAAAGGATACCTACTTCAACACCAAAGTTGTTTCTGCCGACTTCGATGAAGGTGCAAACACATGGACGGTTCATTGCGATACAGGCAGATGTTTCCAGACTCCCTTTTTCATTGCTTCCATCGGCTTCGCGGCGAAACGTTACATCCCTGACTGGAAGGGGATCGAGACCTTTAAGGGGGCTATTCACCACAGCTCCTTCTGGCCAAAGGAAGGTGTTGATGTTAAGGGTAAACGGGTTGGCGTTCTAGGATCAGGCTCAACGGGTATTCAGATCACGCAAGAATGGGCCAAGGAAATCGGGGATGACGGCGATCTGAAAATGTTCCAACGGACGCCTAACTTCTGTTGCCCGATGAACCAAATATATTTGACTCCTGAACAACAAAACAAAGACAAGCTCGAATTACCTGAACTATTTGAAAGGAGATGGTCAACATTTGGTGGCTTCATGTATCAATACCGGAATACAAACATGTCAGAGGCAACGCCGGAGGAGAGAGAGGCGCTTTTCGAGGAGCTATGGAAAATGGTAAGACACGCCCCCTATATTAATTTGTCTCATGACTCATGTTTTTTGTTTTTTTACGAAGGGAGGCTTTCGTTTCCTCATGAATAACTATCAGGACATGACGAAGGATCTCGATGCTAATCGTCATGCCTATAATTTCTGGCGACGGAAAGTGCTCCCTCGCATCAAAGATCCCCAAACAGCACAACTCCTAGCTCCCGCGGAACCTCCACATCCATTTGGGGCGAAACGGCTTGCGCTCGAGCATAACTTTTTTGAGAATTTTGAACGCCCCAACATTCATGTTGTGGACACCAAAACAAACCCAATCGTTTATTTAGAACCAGGAGGTGTCGTGACCGCGGACGGCAATCATCACAAGCTAGATGTCATTGCCGTGGCCACAGGCTTTGACGGCATCACAGGAGGTCTGAAAGATATCAAGATCAGAGGTCGAGGCGGCAAATTATTAACAGAGGCATGGGCAGACGGAACCTGGACATATCTGGGCATGGCTGTCTCTGATTTCCCAAACTTCTTTTTCACCTTCGGTCCACAAGCCCCTACTGCCTTCAGCAACGGTCCCACGTGTGTCGAGCTACAGGGCGAGTGGCTTGCAGATATATTGGAGTACATGCGAGACAAAGAGTTCAAGACTATTGAGGCAAGGCGCGAATCAGAAATTAAGTGGAAGGCCCTTGTGAACGAATTTAGTGCGAAGGGACTGAGACATTATACCGCCTCGTGGTGGAATGGCGGGAATGTTCCTGGCAAAGTCCAGGAACCCCTGAATTTTGCTGGCGGGATACCGTTATATATCAAGACGATTAGAGATATACGCGATAAAGGTTATACTGGATTTGATGTTCGCTGAATTAGTGTAGTTGTAGAAATAGAATCCCAATATTACTTTTTTCTATTGTAAGTCTTCAAGGCAAATAAGATAGCATATTGACATGGTCGCGGCACAAACAGGAATCGAAAAACAAGTATGTAAAGGTCTGATGGAGGAACTAGGTCTACGGAGCTACCTAAGTATGGGTCCCGGAGCTAAGTCAGGTGACCCCCCGTGACCTGTCAGGTGACCTAACACATATGGAGTTGTGGGCGAGACGTTTCGTGATTTAGAGAAAGCAGGACTAATCATGCTACGAGATGCTGTCATTAAATGAAACTTGATGTATTCGCCGTTCTACATTTATGTTCGAGAAGGACTCGGATGTGAATATCTAAGTATACATGAAGGGATACAAGTGCAATCCACAAACTTTCCTGAGGCATTACTTAAGTAATCGTCGGCTCGCGTGCCAACAAGTAACGCATCTTGATTCCTGAATGGGTTGTGCAGTCTACTATTTTTGATCAATGATCTGTTCTGAAAGCCATTTAGAAAGGTGGGCTTCGCTTGCACAGCTATCGTCAGGTGTACAGAGATCATGGTCGAATACTTCGGCGCCCTGCTGTGTGACTGGAGGAAATGCTGCCGGAAGTTGATGTCCGGTGATATGTTCGTCTCGGAAGCAAGAGTACCATTTTATTCGAATTCTAAGGACACACCCTTATAAATATAGCTACAAAGCACACCGTACTATTGATAGCTCTAACATCCTACCATTCGGCTGAGTAGTCACGTCTCGTTGACAGAAACCCGCCATTCTTAACAAATACGTCGTCTTCCACTAACATCCAAGAGCCGTCCCAACACCTCAACGGGAGTGCAAGCCAAAGAAACATGCTTAATTTAGAGAAAAGGGTGGCACTTATTACCGGAATCGGTTGTCAGAGCGAGGGCTGGAGCAATGGACTTGCTATTGGCGCCCTCTTCGCTCGACAAGGTGCAATTGTTTTTGGCTGCGATCTCATGCTTCCAGCTGCCGAGGCGTCCAAGTCTAGGATCACTGCGGAGACTCCTAGCGCAGATATATCAGTCATGCAAGCAGATGCGACGTCGAGCGACGATATGAAGGCTTTTGTGGATGCCTGCATGAAGAAGCACGGGCGTATCGATATCTTGGTCAACAATGTGGGGCAGAGTGAACCTGGTGATCCGGCGAACATGTCAGAGGAGACGTGGGACAAGCAGATGAACGTCAATCTCAAATCTGTCTATTTGACAACACACTTGGTGCTCCCGATTATGGAAAAGCAGACAGATGGTGGAAACGTGGTAAACATTTCGTCGGTTGCTGGGTTACGGTACATCGGCAAGCCTCAGATTGCGTACTCCGCAGCCAAGGCGGCAGTAATACAGTTTACAAAGGCTACAGCAGTTATATACGGACCGAGGAGAATCAGGTTAAACGTAGTAACCCCTGGCCTCATCGATACTCCGCTGGTCAAAACGCTAGCAGACAAGTATATGAGAGGTGACTACGAAGGGTTTCGAAAAAGGAGAGATGCTCAGGTACCGATGGGGAGGATGGGAACAGGGTGGGATGTTGCGCATGCGGTTCTTTTCTTGGCCTCTAGAGAAGCAAGCTACATATCAGGCAGTGAAGTTGTTGTTGATGGAGCGTTTACTTGCAGCACCGGAGAGCCGAGACTATAAAGTGAGGTCACATGTGTGGAAGGCCCATAGTGCAAAATTACTTGACGCTCACAGACTATTACCTATATGAAATGGTGCCAGTTTAAGCTTACTATTGTCTCTCAATTCATTTATGCGTTAGTGAAAGTTTGACGGCCATCCAGAAGTTTGCTATCAAATGCGGTCTGTTCGGTCTGTTCTGATTGGAGCAGTCGTCCAGCGAGGCGATATCTTAATGCCCTCACTTTTTAACCTCTTCGCTGTAGCTGCCATATGCAATGAAAGTGAGTTGATTTCAGGCATACTTCATAAAAAGAGAGGAGGGACGGCCAAGTTGCGAACAATGCATCTCTGCTACTGTTTATTTTTAAGGGAATAGTTTTATATTATCTACCACAGCTATTGGTATATCTCAGGCAGAACGAACAAATTCCAGTAATTGTCAAACGTGAGGGTCTGCGTATCGGCCACCGAGCCATTCTTCTCCTCTCTCGCGGTGAAGCCATTCCCAAGATACGCGAATCTATTTGGATTCTTCATTGGAATCAAGTCCACAATATAGTCTTCCCATCTCGGGTTGCGCAATGCCTCCAGGTAGTGGAAACTTGTGCCGCCATAGATAGCGACGACTGGCCCATCGATCGTGCCACGTTTGTACCAGCTGCGACACCCGCCAACCCATACGGTTCTTTCCAGGAACTTTTGGACATGGACGTAGTAATCATTGGTGGCTCCATCAGAGATCTCCAGACTCTTGATGCATTCGGTCTGGATTTTGTCGATACATTTCGATATATAAATTCCCATCATTTGAATGCCTTGAACCAGGGATCCGTTGGAGATGGGAGAGCTTGGTCCGATAAACACTTGCCGAGTGGTTAGCCTCAAAACTCATTTCCTGTTCTTTGCTAATGTTTTTTTTAACTTACTAAAGTAATTAGGAAAGCCAGGAGCTGTGATCCCAAAGTACGCTTTGGGCGCCTCTTCTTTCGTCCACTTATCTGCTAGATTGGCGCCGCCTCGGCCTACCACTGGGAATCGAGGCTTGAACGTAGTATCAAAACCAGTTGCGCAAACTATCACATCAAACTCAAGCCCCTCGCCACTCTTGGTCTTGATACCTTTTTCTGAGAAACTTCCTATGTCGTCCCACCGAGTCTCGACGTTGTCTCGGAGTAAAGCCTCAAGATATCCGGGTCCGGGTGTTTGCCTTCTACAACCAACGGGGAATTTGGGGATCAACATATCCGCAAGCGCCCTGCCCTTTGGGCTATCACCCAATCGATCTTTCATGTTGAATATAAAGAGCTCGCGCGCCTCTGTCTGCATTTCTGAGGCAGCATGCGTCCTGCGAAAATTGGTCAGGCGTCGATCAATAAGGGATCGACAATGCTCAAGGCAAGACTCCGGGTCGGATTTGAAAGATTGTATCACATGCGGGGCATAATTATAGTCGTTGTCTACCTCAGGGTCATTGCTTGTTGGCTCATTGATGCCTGGTGCAGGAGATATCCATGAGTGAGAACGTATGAACGATGTCATGTGAGACGCGACTGTAAGTTAATTAGCATTTCATAGCGCCCATGGTATGTACGAGAGTCGTACCTTTGGCAAGCTTTGGAATGATTTGAATAGCAGAGGACCCGTTTCCAATGACAGCAATCTTTTTACCCTTGAAGTCGTAGGATTCGTCCCAATGGGCGGAGTGAACTAGTTTACCCTTGAACGAGTCGAATCCCGGGATGTCGGGCCATTTCCAGTTACTATTTTCAATCAATATATGTTATTGGGGCAGCTTGAAAAGGCAGCACGCACTTCAAAACTCCTCCAGCATTGATCAACACATCACACTCATCCTCAAAAACTCTCTCTTTGGCTCGAACTTGGACCTTCCACTTTCCTGTGTTTTCGTCCCAAACTGCCTCCTCAATGCTGTGCTCGTATCGAATGTGTCTTTCAACATCATATTTGGCAGCTGCCTTTTTCAAGTACTCGTATATCTGTTCCGAGGTTGCATAGTAATTTGGCCACTCCAGATTTGGCTCAAAAGAGTAGGCATAATTATGTGCAGGTATATCACATTGGCAGCCGGGATATCTGCAAACATGAAGATCAGTAAAGGTGAACTTAGGCCGAAGTGATATCTATAATACCTATTCTCCAGCCAGGTACCTCCAAGGTCGTTATTGCGTTCGTAGATCACAAGTTCGATATTTCTGTTTTTCATACGCTGGTGCCAGATGATGCCCATGAGAATTCCAGAGTATCCTGCACCCAGACAAACAACTCGGAAAGGTCTTCTGGTGTGAATTGGTTCTTCTCTAATCTCGTATGAAGACGGAACTGCAGGGGCCGTGCCATTCTTTAACGGAGGTGATTCGGTCATCATGGCTTCCACCATCGCACTTGGAATGGCTGATGGACTCATTTGAAATGTAAATATCTAATGATAAAATTGTGAAATTTACAGAAAAGTTGAGTATGAACTTAAGGGATTAAATTGTAAGTAGAACTCTTTCGATTTGGTTTGTCGCTGTAGTTGTTTGTTCTAGACCATTTGAGCCACGCCGGTATTCAATGTCCAGCCGATGGAAGTGAAACTCCTCACCCCCGGACTTCGTATCCGTGGCAATACTTCACACTCATGGTGCGTTCCCGCCATATGGACCAAACTGTGAGGTTTTCTTTCGTATCTCCGTGTCTGCTCACTTTCCCGCCAACATCCTCTGCCTGTCCTTAGTTCAGCTATACCGGCTTCAATCGTACAACTATCCTGCAGGAAAAGTCAAAATAGCCAGCTAAGGACTTGGAAGATAGCTTCTACTACGACTATGGCCTTGACCCTCAGGTTGATGATCCGATGTTGTAAGCTGGCGGCCAGATGACGGTCACACAAACTCGTTCCTCCCTCTCAATCTGCTCAAGCGTATTGACTTTCAATCTTCCGCCTGAGTGACTAGTATGGGCGGCGGCATTTACTATGGTTCATATCTTGCCTGGTTATAGTACAGAATTTGTATTCAAGGTTGAGTGACGATCGAAAAGGCACCCTAATCACTATTATGATACTATCCTCCGGTTTGGACAGTTCTCATATAGCACCAGTCATCTGCTTTTGATGGCAGCTACCAAATCCTCTCAAATTCGACTTTTCACACTGTTAGCTACTTTTTTGTTGATTGCTATACACTTCAACGGATGTCACATGAAGGTCGCTGGTTTAAATTATTAAATATAATTATTATCGCTCTAGTGATTCAACATTCTTCTCATCTCACGTAATTATCTGTGTTTGGACAGTACTCTATGTAGCATAGACGTAGAACTGTCTGGTACTTAACGCTCCTGGTATCAGAGCACTTTCGTATATAAACTGAGTTAGGTGAGAACTACTGTAAGACCCTTAACCGGTCAAAGCCAGGGGCCTCTACATGTCCTCACTTTTTGCAGTTCCAACCAGGCTGCGCAAAGAAATTCTATAGATCAATGTTGTACCTGTGGCGTCTTCATTCATTAAGCTCTTGGGAATTTCAAATAAATTGTTCTTGAACCCTTCTACATGCAATATAGTCTATTCCAGTTGACATTTGCTTTCATTGTGCAGAATAATATATAGGTATACAGGATTTGACCCAATTATTTCATTTATTATGGGAATTAAAACGTTTGCTGTTGTCTCATTTCATTCCACTTTTTCTCGTACTATATACTGAGCTGGATGATTTCCTGTACTAGGATTATAGATTGAAATCGACAACACTCCTTCCAATGGTCTCACCCTTTCGTATCTTCTCGACGGCCTCCGGTAGCCGGTCTATTGAATATATCGTGTGCTCGCCAGATAGTTTTCCTCGCCTGGCAAAATCCAAGGCGTTGGCTATGTCGGCTCTGCTACCTACCACGGTTCCTCTGATGGTCAAATTCTGCGTGATGTATTTAAGAGGTTCGGCACCTAATGATACTGTGCCTGGGCGAGCTAAGAAGTTGACAAACTCGTCAGTGGTCCCGCTTTCATCATATAAATAGGGATATAGCTTACGCAGGCCAATACACATTACACTACTCCCTACTCGACGCCCAACATATGCTATCGCAGAGCTGTAGGCTGCTGCTGCCGTTACAAACACGCCGTGGGCGCCAATATTGTCGCAAATTTTAATGACTTCTGCCACCGGATCCTTTACATCCTTGAAGTCGACGAAACCTACAGCGCCTCGACTCATTGCAAGCTCTTTCTTCTCAGCTCCAGTGTCAACCACAATGGGTCTTAACCCCATTGCAGCAGCAAGTTGAACTCCTTGTATTCCAACACCCCCACCACCACCAGGGAAAACAGCCCAGCTGCCATTTTTTAGGTTTGCCGAAACTATAGAACGATAAATTGTGCTGGCCGAGCACATAATGGGCGCAGCGGTGTAGTCGTCAACGCCATCCGGGATGCGTTGAGTGCAGTGTGCTGGAGAAGTAACGTACCTGAAATGTCAGTCAGTAAATAAATGAATAGCATCAACTAGTTAAGAGTAGTACTGTTGATAAGTTCTATATACTGTTAGCCAAACGGCACAAGCAATTCTTTTCAGGCCGGATGGTAGAAACGTACCCGGCCTTGTGCAGACCACAGAGTTTCGACTCTGCGCAGTACGACTCCTGGCCACTCAAGCAAAGATCACAGTCGCCACAGATATACCATCGCGGTTTCATGCCCGCTCGGTCGCCGACCTTCCAGTTCTTGACATTCAACCCGACTTTTACTACGACGCCAGCTCCTTCGTGGCCAGGTGAACGCACGCCAAAATGAGACATTGGTGGGGTACCAAGATCGTTCGCCATAAAATGAAGATCCGAAAAGCAGATTCCGGTCGCATTCAGCCTGATCAGTACTTCGTCTGGTTCTAGCCAGGGCCATTCTCAGCATGAAAATCCTTCCTAGTGGGGGATTGGGAGGCATTGTACCTGGCTCAGGAACTGGTACCATCTGAACCTCAACATGGAAGTTGGGCCCTTCATTCACAACGACCCCGGCCTTGCATTCTTTGGGGATATCAAACACCCGGATTTTCTTTTCCTTCTCGTTCTCGATATCAGCTTTGAATAAATACGACATTGCGTTGTTCAAGTTGAGCAGCGAGAGTGAGTTAACAATACTAAAGCATCAAACGTCTGAAGATTTCTATCTAACGAGACCCTATCACTTTGCCTTACTCAATGTCCTTTATATTAACTTTCTCAGAGACGCTCAAGATATTTTATCCCTTGTTTAGCAATAGGTTAACCCGAAATGTAGTGACTCAGTGCCCGGCGAATGATGACCGACGACAAGAACGACAGATCCCCTCAATTTGAATACCGGCAGGCCATAACCGAGGCTGCATTGAATATAAACCATGGGAGCATAGGCAAAGACTGTGTTTGCAATTTCTAAAGCTAATCCAGAGAATCGTTCATTATGCTAGATCCGAATCTCCTTATCGTTCTCTCCCGGCCGGATGCTGTATCCGAGTCGACGTGGCGGAAATTCTACGATGAAGAACATCTGCCTGACATGGTAGACAATAAGGTTTGCAGCTCAGGCGCCGTGTACGAAAGGGTGACGAACCCAATGGGCCGCCCGCCGCCCGACACCAAGACGTTTCTAGCACTTTATTTTACGGAATTTGCACAGTGCTTAGAAACTGAAAACTATAAGAACCACGTGAGAAGAAATAGCACACTCTTTCCAGAGAATGGATCGCCAGGGGATGTTGCAGATTTTGAGAGCAGAAACTACACATTATTAGAGACCTTGGACCCGAAAGGTTTAGGACCAGCAAGTAGGTCACCCCCAGTAAGATAGTAATAACCTCACATGAAGCTTCCTGGGCTGCATTGCGTGGTTGTCATTCTTGGTCCGGAGGGGTAAAAGAGGGGCAGATCACGCTTCCCCTGAGATATAAACAGATCATTGACAGTACAACTAGGCAAGCGCGGCCAATTCATTCTGCAGGCGGAAGCAGACCCTGCAGATATAGCCGAGTTTCACCAGTAAACCTTTCGCCGGCTTTGGAAGAGACAAGGGGCTAATAGAGACGGCTTAGGTTTTACCGTGAGGATCATGCGCCGATGATGTCCAAGCATCCTGGCTACCTACGAACGACGCTCTATCAATTAGGACCGCTGCCAGCGAGTCATCAATCCGAAAAGCCGGCTCCAATCCTGATAATACACGAGTTCGAAAATTTCGATGGTCTGGGAGGTGCGATCACACGGGAGGCAGTACAGACGGAGTTTGCCAGGAAGGTGTTTCCCCGTCTAAGGTCAATGAAGGCGAGGACCTTGAAGCTGGTGTGCTCTAGAGGATCTTAAATCAAGCGATATAAATTTTATCTCTTTTATATATACCGTATATCTCGTGAGTGGGAGGTCTTCGTGCCGCACACTCTACGAGCAGGAGTAAATAAGAGAATACTCAAAATATTCACGTCATATCGTGAATAGTATGCGGTTGATTGATGGCGACAAATGTGGTCCAGTCGAGTTGTTAATGTTTACCATCTTTGTATCTGCTCGTCTAGATATGCTAGTATACGGAACTTTAGTCGCGAAGTAAGGGATACAGCTGGCTGTCACTGCAAATTTTCATATTTCCAGCCATATATTGAGTTTACAAAGGATGTTTAGCATTACAATCGTTTATCACTTCTCTGGTCCGTATAGTTCAAATCTAATACAAGCTTTCATATGTAAGCCAATACAGGATATTGCCGTAGATGTGCTCCCAGTGAAACATATCTGTTGAATCAGATACCAACAAACACTTAACCTATCCTGCAGTGAACAACCCGTATATTGATTCATCCAGTATCATCTGGTCAGCATCAATGCCATCCATCCATGCAGAAGTGTCCCAAGCGTCAGGATCCAACGTCGGTAGGAAGTCCGTACTAGATATATTCTCTCCCGGACCCATTTCGCCCATAACACCTGCTGCACGGCTCGGAGTGAGCATTCTGTTGTTAGAAACGTAAGTTTGGGATTCCCTTTCATTTGGCGCGTTCAAGGACGCGTCGGCGCCGAGTCTCAGAGCCAGCGTTCTCAAGATCTTCAGCGGTTTCTTAAGGCCCGCATTGCATCCGCCCTGGAGCTCAAGAAGTGCGGACCACAAGAACGGGATACAGTCCGAAAACCGGGCTTGGGCCTCGCGACTCTGGTGAAGGATGACGAGCACGGCGGAGTAAGCGGCATAGGAAAGAAGATACGGAGCGCGTCGCAGCGTGAAGGCGGATTTGTAAGCCTTGATGAGACCCCATAGCTTGAGGGCGGCAGTGACGCACCGTTCTTCACCTAAGCTCTGAGAGCCTATATCGGAGACATGGCTGAGATGGCCAGTTTTCAGAAATGGACGTTCCACGAGAATGATCAGGGTCCAGTATGTAGTACTATAATGGCATCGTTAATTGAGGACGTACACTACACCATACTTGAAGGCTTCAACTCACTGTGTGGTGATCTGATGCGGCGGAGGACCAGGAGACCTTTCAGGGTCAAAAAGCAGAAATGCTGGCAAACCATTCCTCCAAGCCTTGAGATCGTGCAGAACACTGGATTTTGTTTGCAGTAGCAATTCTCTCTGCGTTTTGATGCTATCGATAGAGTAGAACGCATCTATGATCTTGGTTGCTATCTCTGCTAGTCCAATAACCGAGCCAAACGTACTGACAGCATAAGCCGGTTGAGGCGCATAAGTTGGCACGCTGGAATCGACTAGGCCTGCATCAGGATCTTGATAGGGGACCCAGGATTCCAATTCCTCAAAGGTATCGTGAAACTCTTTGGAGACTCGCGCTTCGCTCGGACGGAGCGCGGGTGATCGGCCGAGATATAGCGACTGGAACTTATCAATCACGAAAGCGCCCCAGTAGACGCGCTTGCGGATTTCCACATCGACCATACCGGATCTTGTCGTCTCTATACTTTGGGGAGGCCCTAGATCGATACTCAGATGGCATCCTAGATCGATAATCATCCGGTATGCCATGCCACAAAGCAGCCAGCCTCCCGTCTGCTTGCCATGGGATACGAGGCACACCCCGCACAGAAGTAGGGCAATGGCGGTGGGAATGCTCCGCCGATCAATCTCGTCGATAAGCAGCTCCTTGAAACGGCGATAGAAGTTGCTTCCCATGGTCTGAGGGTCCTTCGGGTCGGAGCGCAGGTACGTTCGATCACTATACAGGCAACTCGAGTAGTAGATGGCGTTTAGAAGCAACTTGTTCGCGTACGGGCCGTTGCTGGCTAAGCTATCCATTATAGCAGGCCGGTAGGTGAGAAGGAAGGCAAAATGTTGCCGATTCCAGTGGAGGTCGAGGAGGTGTCTGGCCAGCTCTGGTGCCACTCCATCCAGGTCCAAAGATATGTCGATTCGCGAACCGGATAGCATCGAGTGCTCTCTCTGCCGCTGGATGGCAGCGTATGAAATGAGGCGATCTCTGGCCGTTTCGTCACGTAGTCTCTTCTCGGCCACGAGGCTGGCTCGCCCATCATCCCCAGCGGTGACTCCAGGCGACTGGTGGAGCGTGCTGGTCATCCCGTGGACCTGGAGCTGTCCATCTTCCGCGATCGCACCCGCGATATTCACCTCGGACGGTGATGGGCCTTCCATGAAGCCATAGCTCACATCCGCGGCCTCACTAGGTGAGATGGGCCCCGCGGGGGGAGAGCCAGAGAAGTCGCCCTGCACCGATAGAGCCATCGCCTGTCCAAGATGCTGAGGGCTCGACGCGGGCTCATGAGGGTTCGATATCTCAAAATTTCCATTTCCGATCCCTTCGTCGAAGCGGTGCGCCCTCGAGAGCGACGACGGGGTCAAGGGGCTTCCATTGAGTCTGTCCCCAGAGGTGTCCGCACGTGCTGGGTCACGTGCCGTCGTCGCCTGGGAGTTATACTCCCTGACGAGCTGCCTCAACGAGGAAACCTCTCGCTGTAAAGAACCAATCTCGCCCTTCAATGTGCCTGCGCGGCGAGCATCTTCGCGGTAGCTACAATCATGCCCCAGGGCTTTGCAGGTCGCGCACCGGGGGCGGTCGGCACTACATTTGATCTGGAGGAAGAGAAATCAGAAATGTTCACCACGGGACAGGCCAAAACACGAGTCGAGGTCGAACTTGAGGAAGCCATGGGCAGACAGCAGCATCGCCCTCTCGGACTGACCTTTTTCGCGCGACACCGGAGACAGCTGCGACACAGCAGAGGCACCTTGTACGGCCGCCGGCGACTGGAGGTTTCGCTGGTCTGCGGCTGGGCGTGGTCGTGGGCGTGGTCGTGGGTGTTGGGGATGTGTTCCGACATCTGATGTTCCATATGACCTGTCTGTATGTCGGTGACCTGTCTGTATGTCGGTGGCCGCGCAGATGTGTATCCATACGTTCTGATTCACCGGACGCCGGGTCCTTTTAAGCCCTTTGATGACGCTTACCGCGACCCAAAAATCTCTCTCTGGTTTGCTCCATGTCCTCGACCATCGCACCCGAGCCCGCCGACGCGGGGTAAAAGATGGGGGAAGGGAATGAGGAGGCCACACACGACGGTGCGTTGGGTGTGCCGCCATGGGTCACTCACCCACTCACCCCGCGTCGCGTTTGGCCTGTACGCCTCCCTGTAACGAACACAGAGGATACGCTGTGGGGAAGCCTGGAAGCGAGAATGCTGCGACGATACGATCGCGCCCGCCCTGGTCTTCGGTCATCGTATCTCCGGATGCGCGCGGGATCCCGTGGCGTACGCTGATGGTGTCAGGTGAAAGGTGCACGGCACAGCACCAGCTGTGGGGGGAGGCGAAGGGGAAGGGGACGGGGAGCCCGAGCCACGGTCATCGACTGCCGATGAACAGAAGACGGGCGACGAAGTGTAAGATGATACTGTGTGAGTCTGTCCTGTACCTCGTGCATTTATAGAGACATTGCAAGCGCAGGTAAGCGATGATGTTTGTCTTCCATCTTCTGCCGATAGATCCACCGCTTTCGATCCCGCTCATTTCTCTTTATTCTTTATTCTTGCCCTCCTGTGGTCCTTCGAGATGAGTTCCCAGGGAAGCAGCAGGATCTCGGGTGTCGAGGTAGCGAAGCACAACTCGAAGCAGTCCTGCTGGGTAATCGTTCATGGGAGGGTGAGACTGGCAATTGGCTCCCACTCACGGACGCGTGTTTGCTGACAACCCCAACGGCGTACGATGTGACCGACTTCATGCCGGGTAGATGAACCCCAGGATTCATAATCGCTAGATCGCGAGATCTCTAATCATGTATTGCAGAACATCCAGGAGGGATGGGTATCATCCTCAAATATGCCGTCCGGTGACTTCTACCGCTTGTGGAGTTCTGAGGTCTAACATGGCGGGTAGGGAAGAGACGCAACGGCGGCTTTCGACCCCATCCATCCGTCCGACACGCTCGATAAATTCTTGGGTCGCTCGAAGCATATGGGCGTCGTTGATATGGCGACAGTGCCAGAGGCCAAGGAGACGGCCGATCCGGACGAGCACGAGAGGCGGGAACGCGTCCGACGGATGCCCCTCCTCGAGCAATGTTATAACTTGATGGATTTTGAGGCCGTTGCAAAAACAGTCATGAGAAAGCCGGCGTGGGCGTACTACTCAAGCGGAGCAGACGATGAGATTGTAATTTGATGCCCCTGGAGAATCAACGAGGCTCACACGCTAAATTGAACTCCTAGACAATGCGCGAAAACCATTCTGCCTTCCACCAGGTCTGGTTTCGGCCCCGTGTACTCGTCGACGTCGAGAGAGTTGATTTTACAACAACCATGCTAGGCGCTAAGGTCGACGTACCCTTTTATGTTACCGCCACTGCTCTCGGCAAGCTTGGCCATCCCGAGGGTGAAGTTATTCTTACTCGTGCCGCGAGGAAACATAATGTTATCCAAATGATCCCTACACTCGCTTCCTGCTCCTTCGACGAGATTGTAGATGCTGCCGAAGGCGACCAAACCCAATGGCTTCAGCTTTATGTCAACAAGGATCGTGAGATTACTCGAAAGATCGTAGAGCACGCCGAAAAACGAGGCTGTAAGGGTCTGTTTGTAACAGTCGATGCTCCACAGCTAGGCCGGAGGGAGAAGGACATGCGCAGCAAATTTACCGACCGCGGGTCAGATGTTCAGTCGGGTCACAAGACCGATGTTTCGCAGGGTGCTGCGAGAGCTATTTCGTCCTTCATTGATCCCGGGCTGAGTTGGAATGATGTCCTGTGGCTCTTGAGTATTACAAAAATGCCAATTGTTCTGAAGGGTGTACAAAGAGTAGAAGATGTTTTGCGTGCTGTTGAGTACGGTGTGCAGGGTGTCGTCCTTTCTAACCACGGCGGTCGCCAACTAGATTTTGCGCCATCTAGTATTGAGGTCCTGGCTGAAGTTATGCCTGTGCTTCGTGAACATGGCTGGGAAAAAAGGATTGAGATATTTATTGATGGGGGGGTACGTAGAGCTACAGATATTATTAAAGCCCTATGCTTAGGCGCGAAAGGAGTAGGGATCGGGCGCCCTTTCTTGTTCGCAATGTCCGCATATGGCCTTGACGGGGTGGATCGTGCCATGCAGTTGCTGAAAGATGAGATGGAGATGAATATGAGACTGATCGGATGTTCAAGCGTCAGCCAGTTGAACTCGTCCCTGGTTGACACTCGGAGCCTTGGCACACATTCGACTATGGTCCCTGTCGATACTCTGGGGCTCACAGCATACGATCCTCTGGTAAATCCAAAACCTAGATCAAACTTGTGAGCGATAAGAACTGTACCTGGCACTGTACCTGACGGGCTTGAAAACTGGCGCGTGGTCGGGATACAATAGATTTCAGACGATTTCGTTGGGCTCTAAAGACTTCCTGCGACTATCTTTTTTTCCGATGGTAACTATTTACAACTACTAGACAAATATCTTTATACAAAATCTAGATTTTAAAGTACCTGTCAAGTAGTTCCGTCTTGAGGCTGTCGAATATTGTGCACTTCATTTGTTCTTATTCCCTCACTTTCCTGCCCCTGTCTTACAAAATGCCTCGAATTGAGTAGGCGCCGTGTTCCAGAAATTGTGGGCGGTACATGTCTCAATGAGTAGATAAGGTTGATGTGAAAGACTAGGTTTCCAAGAATTTTCATATTCATTTCAGGTTCTGTCTAACAAATGAAACTCTGAAACTTCCTGCCATTATGGTCAATCATCAAGTCTTCTCAGGCAAAGCCTACAAGTACACTGTTTATCGAACGATACTCTGATACCGCGTTCAAACAATGTTTCAACCAGTGAATATTCCGCATGCGATAACATCCAACTCTTACCTCTTCACAGTGTGTACTTGAAAAAGGGGCTTTTATCCCCCTTATCCTTATTTTCCAAATCCAACCTCTCTCTATCCTCTTCCGGCGTTCCCTCAAGTACTTTCGCCTTCGCTTTGTTCTCTTTCCAAAATTTCCAAAGCTGAACAGTACTTACCAACACCCCAAACGCGTAAATAGACACCTCGATACGATATGCTGTGGGATACTCGGGCCGTTCCCGAGCGAGAAATATGTTGGATCCAATGCAACCACCAACCAAATTAGCAATGCAGAAGGACAGTGCCATGCCGATAGCACGCTTCCATTGCCCGGCGATGTTGTTACCGATCCAGGCCACGACGGCCGGTGAGGCTGGATACATGCTTCCTCCGAGTACGAACATTGCAAAGTAGATAACTCCGGGTTTCTCTTGGGGTGAGACCGTCAGGCAAATAATGATACCAACAATAGACATGCTAAAAGGGATTACAACTCCTTGGTAGCGACGGCCAAGGCGATCCGCAACGTATGCATTGAGGAGAGTCATAAGAGCAGCGAAGGCATACACCGGAACCGTAAGAAGCTGCGCGTTGGCCGCTCTGAGTGGCTACATCAGCATTGCCTTCTACTGAAGACAGATTTTTATAAGGGACAACTTACGAATAACCTAGAAGTTTGATCGTTGTTGGCAATCCAAAAGCTATCGAGTATGTCCCCATTCCAACGATGGCGAACATAATCTACCACCGGTTAGTATGAAAATCGACCTGCCACGTCTCCCAGAAAGGATTCCAACAATGTCAACCTACGCTGTTCATATATACTGTTGAATCGGTGAATGCTTGGGTCATATACTTCCACTGAAACGGACCCTCTTTGTATCCTCCCTCATGGCCATCGAACTGCATGCGGAGGGTGAGAAATCTCTTCTCCTCATCGGTAAGCCATTTACTCGTCTCTGGTGCATCACAAACGAATGGCTTCGCGCATATAGCGATGACGACCGTAACCAAGCCTTCGAGAATGAATATCCATCTAAGACACACTTAGCAGCATTCAGAAACTGCAAGCATGCCCTTTACTTACCTCCAGGCATGGTAGCCTCTGGTTCCGTCCATGAAGCCAATTGCATAGGCCAAGAGCCCAGAGAACGACCCAGAGACGCTGGCGGCGCAATAGAAGATTGCCACGCGCTTCTGTTGCTCATATCGCTTATACCATGTAGTGCAAATGTATGTGACTCCTGGGAATAGTCCAGCTTCCACGACACCAAGGAAAAATCTACCAGCGAGTAACCCAGAATAATTCTGAGTGAAACTTTGCTTAGTCAGTCCCCAATCACGTTCTACTTGGAATCTACTGACCCCATCAAGCACATAATAAGTCCCCAAGCAAACATGATGATAGGTAACCAGATGGAAGGTCTAAGTGACTTGAGTACTAGGTTGCTTGGGACCTCGAAAAGTGCGTATGGAATGAAGAAGACCGTCAGACACCTGCGCATTAAAACAGATTAACAGTGACACAAGGTGAACACAGAGATAGTCCTACCATGAATATTGCTGGGGGGAGAGACCCAGATCTTTCTCTAGCGAGTAGAGGCGTGCATTGCCTATGTTGGCACGGTCGATGTAACTGATCTTCTATACATTAGCATATAGGAGATTGAATTGATGTTTCAGTCCATACCAGATAGAAGATTGATAAGATTGGCAACAAGCGCCAATCAATCTTCCTTAGGAGAGCAGCCTCACGATCTTTATCAAATCTAGTGAGTAAGTAAGCGTACTCATGTCGATCATCTGAGAACGGGAGTCCTGTCGCGGTGACCAGCTCGGCATGAACATGTTCAACATCTTCCTTCTTTATCGAAGACTTGCTCATTGTTTCTGGGTGGTGACTACTTTTGAGAATTTTTGGTTGCGTATGATGGGCCCGGGTATGGGAGGTTGCTCGTTACATTATATACACCCTCCCTAACGGGACTTGCTATTGTTTCGATTTCGGAGTTACGCTTGCTAAGACCCCGCAATTTCGCGGGACTGCGGAGAGCCGCAGGATGGACTTCGATCCCCGTGTCTATAATTTCCAAGACATCAGCTTTACTCAGGAGAGGCTTTCGCTACGAAAGATATCCCCGAAGATGCAGGGCTTTACCCACCAACTAACCACACCTCATTTTCGCCTTCACACCTTCGGTCTCTTTCTCATCCTATAGCCTTGAAAGTCGGGACTAATGAAGCCGGTTTCTGTCCTGAATATGACCCCAAGTTCTGGAACAATTTTGTTTGTGTGAGGTAATGTGAAGCTTCCAGGTCACCTCTTCCAAAAACTCCGAAGGGTTCTGCCGATGTAGAGTCCGCCCACTTCTTCATGCGCCCACCGGTATATCTGGTGGATAATAAATCACCTGCAACGTATGTATATTTTAGGAAAATGGAATGTACGAGCACACAAGCCTTCTCGAATCCCAAAGCACACTTCATTCAGGGTTTATACATGATAATTGTTCCCTGATTATCTAGAAGAGCTGGAATCATTAAGTTTCAATTGGTTTCGCGTCGTATAGCATTTATAGAATCAAGATGTTAAAGTGCTCAGCCGGAGTGAGAGATTACTTGTGACAAAAGGTTGAGTTCAAAGAAATCCTCCTTTGCCTGATGATTTCACATAAGGTTCTTTTCATTAACTAAAACGTATCTATAGCGCGCTTTTCCCTCCTCAAAATCCACTATCGCCCTATTGGCGTCGGCCATAGGTATATTAACATTCCATGGCCGTACACCTTTCTCCGCAAAGAAGTCTAACATATACCTGATCTGATCGCGTGAGCCAATTAAACTCCCACTCATACTAACATGCCTGGAAAGAAGAGCAAACACTAGAAATGACTTCAGTCAGTACCAGGACATCTAGAAAGAACGGTGGGGATGAGGAAAGTAAAGAGAGAACTTACTGCTAAAAGGAGGTGTTTTATCTTCAGGAGCACCTAGCTGAACAAACTGCCCTTTAAAATCGAGAAGGTTTAGGTAACCTTCGAGAGGCATTTTTGCTGACGAAACGGTGGAAATAACGAGGTCCAAAGAGCGCGTGTTTGTCTTAGCCCACTCCTTGTCTTCATCCGTAGCAATGAATTTAGTTGCCCCCATTTTGAAAGCGTCTTCTTTCTTTGAGCTTGACCGAGAAATAGCTACAATTTTCTCGCAGCCGAGTGCTTTTGCAGCCAGGATACCTGGCATTTTAAGTAACTTAGGGTTAAAGGGTATCAACTCGCAACTTACCATAATGGCCGATGCCACCAATGCCAATTATGCCAATCCTTTTTCCGGGGCCAGCTTTATGTTTCAACAGCGGGGAGAAAGCAGTAATACCACCGCATAGCATAGAAGCTGCAGCATCTGAAGGTATCCCTTCGGGGATGTGAAAGACAAAGGCGCCTGGGCCACGCCAGTAATCTGCATATCCACCATTGGCTTTGCTACCGTCCGGGAATCTAGAATCGTAGGTGATCGTATGATTTGGACAATATTGCTCCATTCTGTTTGTTGCAATAAGCATAAGAACCAGAGATAGTCAAAACCAGATCTCACCTATCAGCGCAAGCCTCACAGCCCCCCTCTTGATTTAGACAAGCTCCAGATTGAGCACCAACGCCAACTCGATCGCCAATTCTAATACCATTCACATCAGAACCCACTCGCAGGACTACGCCAACAATTTCATGACCAACGCAAAGAGGGTAATCTGCTGGGCGCCAGCCTGAGCGCAGGTGATGAAGGTCAGAACCACAAACTCCACAGTGCGTAATTTTGATGTCAATATCTGTTTCTTTGAACGGTTTTGGCTCGTAATCGCTCCAGACCATCTTCCCATTTACAGAGTTGGCATCAAGGCCCAGCCAGCCTTGAAACTTATAGTCCACAACCATTTTTTGAGAGTTTGGCAGGATTTGCCGCTTTGGTATAGGTGGTAATTTGAGGTGGCAATTCGCAAAGCATTAAAAGTGCCTTTTTGGCTTTATAGTATATATCCTTATTACGAGCTTTTCGATGGCAATCAAGACCGATTTTAGTGTTGATTACGGAGAATGGACATAATGCTTCGGGCATCTCACCTCCGAGTTTGTGTACCACTAGCTAATTAATATCGATCATATTCTTGCGCATTACAAGCCAGTTAGAGTTCTTGTGTAAGCAACGCCTGGTTCAAAGGGGGGGTTCCTTGCACGGTATTATCAAGGCCAAACTACAAAAAAACATCCATATTTTGGATAATACTTTGAATAATAATTGATAGGTCGTAAAAGCTATGTTTTACAGTCGAATAGAAGCGTCCGCTCCGTATTTATAGACAATATTTTCTTTCTACGCGGAAAATAAACTTGTTGCAGACCCTGGAGCTGGGTAGTGAAATCATCCGACGTCCTAATCCCAACAGACGACGTGTCCTGATACTTGGCTAAAATAATTTTAGGGAGATAGCTCGTTTGAATCACTGCGTAGGGAATAGTTCATTGCAAAAAGAAGGTTGGATGACGATAGTTTCACGATGCAGATTAATGTGATTGGTTATCTTCTAATTACCCTTCCAAATACATAGTACAGTCATTATCAACCACTAACCTTTCAATATAGTTTCATTTATCTCACTTTAAGCAGTGCTAGAAATTTATTTAGGCGGGCAGAAGTCAAAAGCTACAGTACACTCTCGGGTGTTCGAGCTCGGATTCTATTGCCGGTTCGGTGATCTGATACCGACGGCAGAAGCGGTGAGTCAAATTTGCAAAGAGATAAACATTTATCAAACTCGTTCCAAGCAGAATTATATGAAAACTCTGACGAATATTCTTACCAAAAATACTTCATTTGACTTTTTAGGCCATTCAGCCACCATAATGCGGCTCTCTTACGTTTCGGATCCTATACCTGTAAATGATGCCACTGAAGCTGCAATTGTTAAGAGGGTCAAGGATAGACGGAAACCTGGGCCTCTCCTGGAGCTTGACCGTGCGTTGCTTCATTCACCCCCTATTGCGGACGGGTGGAATAGTCTCTTCGGAAGCATTCGTGAACGGACATCTATTTCTGCCGATATCAGGGAGTTAGCTATCTGTCGAGTGGCCATCTTGAACAAGGCCCAATTTGAGTGGTCTCAACATGCCCCCCTGGCAGCAGAAGCTGGAGTCGATTTGCAAACACTTAAACGTGATGGAGAAGGTTTAACGGAAAAGCAACGGGCAGTTCTCCGCTACACGGACTCTATGACAAAGGATATCGCTGTGCAGGAAGAAATCTTCGAGGAATTGAAGCGACATCTAACCGAGAGAGAGGTGGTCGAGATAACTGCAACCGTGGCTGTATATAACTGCTGCAGTCGGTTCCTTGTGGCGCTGGATATTGGGGAGAGGAATGGCCAGACAGAAGTCAATGATTGGTAGCATGTTATCTATCGCCAGTACATTTTCTAAATTCCTACTACCCTAACATGTTAACATGGGGAATTGCGGGTGCCAGCTGGGTAAGATTAGAAATGTCTTAGCCTAGGCTAGGAATCCACGCTGGTTAAAAGTTTACTTATACTAGAAACTAATACTACATCTTTCAGGACTCTAACGTATTTCTGCCCCAATGCTGACGACGGCCATGCTGACAGGGATTCCTGAGTCTGGCTTACGAGGTCTCTGAGTAAGTCATGCTTGATGAAGTGCTTCACAGCAACATCAGAGAATGCAGCCAGAAGGATCATGACGTTGCCCCATTGTCTGAGGGAGTGTTAGTACTTTGTGACATAGAAACCGAAGGCACATACGCATGAGTGATGAGGGGATCGTCTTTGATTAGGTTAGAGAGTTTAATACTATACTCCAGAACCCCAATGCAACGTTTTGCATAGTCGCTGACCAGATTCGAAATTTTTGCACCTGGATCCTTCCGATTCAAGAGTATCATCAGACAACGACGAAAAGTAAGGGCAATTTTAGCAATGGCCTTTGCGTTCAGTCGCATGGTCAACATAGGATTTGGGTCGTCTGCTTCGACTGGGTGCGGTTTGTAAATCTCACCAACGCGGCGATATAGCCTTTCGACTGTCGCGTAGAGGTTCGATAATGCGACCTGGTCATCAAGGACCCGGATGTCAAGGTCTATATATTTGTTACAAAATTGAAGGAGCGTTTGCGATTAATCATACGTACTCTCTAGGCACCCTTGCTGGTACAATTCTGTATCGATGGCGCAGAGGTGTTTTCGAAGTTGAAGTTGTATCATAAAAGCATCTGTTTCTTGGATATCCGGCAATGGCACAGTTTGTTCCCAGACATGAAGATCAGATTCCGGAAGCGCCCGTTCAGCGATAAGTTCGCTATATCATTCGTTAGTAGGATTCGCTCAAAGGACTTTATTACATACCCTAACAGTATTCCCATCGCTTTTACCGAGTAAAAGCGTTTTTTTGGTGGGGGCTTGGCAGTGGCAGTGGTCAGAGAGCGGCCCATGCACGCAAACGC
>QYAO01000093.1:11180-52110 GCA_003988895.1 Hyphodiscus sp. D1413 | reverse complement strand
CAAATACGGTCTCCCTTTTTAGTTCTAAACGGTTCGGTCTCAAAAACGGTCTACAAAAAGGCCTCTCGTCCGGACCGGACCGGACCGTTGGCCAGTCTATTAGAGGAAGTTTAAAGACTAAATGGATTATAAACCTTTTATAGTATTAGTATTAATCGATGGCTTATATTTTATAGAGACTCTTATTAATACTAGGTGTCTTTCCTATAGTCTCTATAACCTAAGTTTTATATAGAAGAATACCCTTATCCGTTTATAGATTGAGCTATAGACTATATCAGGAGTAGATAGCTATATTATAGCTAAGATCAATGAGGTAGCTATCATATATCTAGACCTTGATAGTTATCGGGAGGAGTGAGTCTTCCTATATATGGCATCAATCGGCTACTATAATATAATTCTAGGAATATCCTAGATTATGGCCTAGGATATTAGGATTAATGGCCTATAATCTAAGTTATAAATAGGCGGGCTAGATAGAGTAGTTATATAGAGCAAAAACGAGTTCTTATAGGTCGAGCAGAGTCAGACTAAGGCCATGATGATTTTAGCTACTTCTATCTAATAGCTATAAAAAAGGAAGAATAAGAGCAAGTGATGAGTCGAGGTATTTATGGCTAGTATAGCAGATATCAATAAAGCCCTGGCTATAAAGCAGTTTATAGACTTATGAACGAAACTACTAGATTAGGCAAAGTAGTATCTCCCTATATTTAACTAGAAAAGAGTAGAAGCATTACTATCCCTCTATAGAACTAGAATAGATTACTTAATTGAACTCGAAACGAACGATAAAGGGAAGGAGAAGGAGGTACTATGGGGCCCGCTATATAGTATATCGAGAGACAAGCTTCTAATACTCTAAAAGACTCTTATAGACCTACTCGATAAGGGGTTTATCTGGGTTAGTAATTCACTAGCCATAGCCCTAGTTCTCTTTGTCTATAAACCAGATAGGAGACTAAGGTTTTGTATCGACTACTAGGGCTTGAACTATATAACTAAGAAGGACCATTACCTACTACTACTAATCTATAAGACATTATAGAATATCAGTAAGACTAGGTAGTTTATAAAGCTAGATATAATCGTAGTATTCTATAAGATCTGGATTATAGACAGTGATGAGTAGAAGACAGCCTTTTAGATCTACTATAGACTATTTGAGTAGCTAGTTATCCCTTTTAGACTTATAAATATACTAAGCATATTCTAGAAGTATATTAACTATATACTATGGGACTACCTAGATGAGTTCTACTCTATCTATATAGATGATATCCTAATCTACTCGTCTAAGAACAAAGAATAGTACTAGGAATATATTAGTAAGGTACTCTAGTATCTATAGGATACTGGTTTATAGGTCGATATTGATAAATACGAGTTCGAAGTCTAATCTATGAAATATCTTAGGTTTATTATTAAAGCAGGAAAGGGTTTATAGATAGACCTAGTCAAGGTTAAGGCAATTAAGGACTAAGAGTCCCTATTATTAGTAAAAGGAGTATAAGGGTTCCTAGGATTTATAAACTTCTATCATAGGTTTATTTAGGGGTATTTAGATAGAGTATGGCCTCTGATAGACCTTACTCATAAAGACAAAAAGTTTAAGTAGTCTATAGAAGTAGAAGAAGCCTTCTAGAATCTAAAGGAGATTTTTATAACCGCGCCTATATTAGCCTAATTTGACTATGATAAGGAGATATAGATTAAAACTGACTCATCAGAGTAGTATATTAGGAGAATACTTTAGTAGCTTAGTACCTAGGGGCTCTAGGTCCCTTATACCTTCTACTTAAAGAAGAATAATTCTATGGAGTATAACTATGAAATCTATGATAAGGAGATACTTGCTATCATATGATATCTAGAGGAATGAGATACTAAACTATAGGAGGTCTAGAGTTTTGAGATCTATATAGACTATAAGAACCTAGAGTACTTTATGACTATCTATAAATTAACTAAAAGGCAGATAAGATAGTCGCTAATCCTCTCTTACTATAACTTTGTTATTATATATATCCTAGGAAAGGAGAATGAGCGAGCTGATGCTCTATTAAGAAGAGACTAGGACCTATCTATAGGTATAGATGATAAGTGGCTCATAGACTAGAATATCCAGCTACTAAAGCCAAGGATACTAGCAAAATACCCTACTATATGAGTAATACTAGTATAGACGAGTCCTAGGAGAAGGGAGAGAGTTATAGATAGATGGCCTACTAATACCTAGGTAGGAACTCTACTAGACGAGCTTATGGATTAGGAAGGGGCCATAACGGACGACCTAGAATACCAGGAGATCTATAAGACAGTCAAGGATAGCCAGTAGTCAATGCCCAAGCATTTATAGCTCAAAGTATTAATGGGGGAGTGCTCTATATCAGAGGAAGGACACCTCTAGTTTAGAGGCAGATGATAGGTGCTAGCCAGGCGAGACCTATAGACCCATATCATTCAGTCTATCTATGACTCTATAGTCATAGGATACCCCAGACAAGAGGGCATATATGCTTTTATAGTCCATTAGTTCTATTAGCTAGGAATAATAAGGGATATCCATTCCTTTATAGATAGCTATGATGGCTATAGTGCGAATAAGTAGTAGAGAGAGAGGCAGAAAGGCTTCCTTAAACTATTGCCGATCTCAGACCGGCTCTGGTCTAAAATATCAATGGATTTCATCGAGAAGCTACTAGAGTATAAGGGCTATTAGAATATGATCGTGGTTATAGACCGACTAGGGAAGGAGATCATTATAGATGGCCTACTAGACCTAGAAGCAGAGATAGTAGCTAAGTAGTTCATCAGATAGTACTATCTATATCACTTCCTATCCTTTGCTATTGTCTCTGATAGAGGGTCACAATTCACGGGTGCCTTATAGACCAGGGTCTGCTAGGTCTTATGGATCAAGAGACATCTATCAATGGCCTTCTCCCCAGAAACGGATAGGGCTATAGAACAGATGAACTAGAACCTTAAGGCATACTTCTAGTAGTTTGTCTCATATGCTTAAGATGATTGGCTCTAGTGGCTACTACTAGCAGTATCAGCGATTTGTGGCCGAGTTATGGCCTCTATAGGTGTCTTACCATTCTTTCTATCTCATAGATGGGATCAGACCCTATTTATAGACTTTATAGACGAGCTCACGGACTAGAATAGGAGGGATTCACCTATTACAAAGGCAGACAAGCTCTTATAGAGACTCAAGGACGCCTATGAGTGGGCCCAGACATCAATAGCAGTAGTATAAGAGGCTTAAGAGAGGTATATAAACCAGTATCGAGCCTAGGCCCTAGTATTCAAGGAAGGGGACCTAGTTTGGCTGAGCCTAGAGAACATTAGGATAACCCGATCTAGTAAGAAGCTTGATGCTAAGTATATGAAGTTTATAGTCCAGAAGGTGGTTGGCTCTCATAACTATGAGCTCGATATACCCCCAGGAGTATATAATGTCTTCTACTCATAGTTATTATGACCTATCAAAGCAGTAATACTACTAGGTCAAGTGGTTATAGATATATACCTACCTATATAGATGGTAGATAGTGAGCTATAGTATGAGGTAGACGAGATCCTAGACGAAAAGGGGAAGGGTGCCTCTGCTCGCTACTTAGTTAAGTAGACTGGCTACTAGAAGCCTATATAGGAGCCAAAGCTGGCTTTATAAGAGATAGTAGCCCTCTTATGCTGGGAACAGAAGCTATAGACAGGCCTATAACCCATAAGTAGGCGACGAGAGCATGGCCTCACCCAAAAGGGCCGTCCAAAGGAGAAGAAGGGGGGTAATATAAAGGATTAACCCCTAAAGAGACTCGGGACTGGCCCGAGCTGGTCAGAGGTCAGCTGACGGACCACTTATGGTCCGTCACCAGGACAATGGGTTGTTTATGACCCACAAACACTTATATTCAAGACTCTTGTATTATACTCTTAGTTCCTTAGTTTATTCTTAATTATTCAACCTATGACCTGCCTTACCCTGAGTTATCAGAAGCAGCCCGTCACATAATATAGTAGAGGTAAGGTAGTTTAGTCAGATAATCGAGAATAGACTATAGTAATTGCTTATATTAATAGCAAGGATTAGAGTATATCTCCATTTTTAGTAGTTTAAGGTAAAAACTATCTTATAAATTAGTATATAGAAGGCGGTCTTCTATAAGATTGGGTCATCAAACCTATAAGTAATAGATAGATAAACAATGAGACGGGTCTAGAATGGCTTTAGTACTTTGATAAATATACTATTACTCATACTAAGGGACTATATCAGATACTGGTTTTAGATAGATATAAGAGTCATAAATCGACGGAATTCTAAGAGTATTATAAGGCTTATAATATTATAACTCTTTATCTATCTCTATACTTGTCTCATTTTATCTAACTACTCGACGTTAGGTATTTTAGTATATTAAAAAGGGCATATAGTCATCAAATTAAGACCTTTATCAAAGCCTATATAAACCATATTACTAAGGTCGAGTTCTTCCTAGCGTTCTCCGTGGCTTATAAAGAGTCAATGACCCCCGCTAATGCCTAGGCTGGATTCTATGGAGCTGGTTTGATACCTTTTGACCCATAAGCTATGATTTCTAAGATAGATATTAAGTTATAGACTCCTATACCTACTAGGCCCTCCTCTACTAATACTAACCCTTGGGTCTCCTAAACGCCTCATAACCCAATCAATGCCCTCTTATAAACCGTCTTAGTTAAGAATCGCATTACTCAATACTAAGGAAGCTCGCTAACCCCTATCTTTATAATAGTAGCCTTATTAGCAAAGGATATAGAGATCTTAGCTCATAAACTTACTCTTTTAAGTACTGAGGTCTATACTCTTTGATAAGCAAACAAAGCCCTTAGTAAGCACTATAGGGCTAAAAAGGTATATATCCATCAAGGAGATATACTTACTATAGAGGATATATTAGACATTTTGGCCTAGAAGGATATAGAGGAGATGGCTCGACGCGATAAGCGCTTAGAGGGGGATAGTCAAAAGGAGGGGCAGCCGAGTAGACGACGTTATAGCACTTATAGAAAAGCTAGTTATAATACGCGGACTTATCAAGAAGATATAGATATGTCTAACTCATTAGATTCTAAATAGTTTTAATTAATTTAATATATTATGGTTATTTAATAATATTTTAAAGTAGTAGGGTATAGAGTAAGTATGCCGGGTACTGATATGCGCTGGGTACTGATAAACCACGTTATGTGATTACATATATAGTCTCTAGGTCTTTAGCACTCTTTCTTTATTGAGGAGACGGTAATATTCAGAAGCAATATTTGAGGAGCATATATATTATCTAGTATATTTGTATTCTAGGATATGTTTTACTAATAATATATCTCTAGACAGCAAACTCTACAAACGACATGTTTCTAGACTACAAATTTTTAGAGGACAGGTTTGTAAGCGATATGCTTATGTCTAACAGATTTGTGGCTAATCCGCTTGTAGCTAAAAGCTACGATAGTATAGATAAATAAGTTTACTCCTGCCTGTATTTTTCTAATACTTTCTACCTTATATATAGTTAATACCTTAAAAACTAAGTCTTCCTTCCATTGGCCTAATCCTTATCTGAGGGTCAATTAATAATACTTAAGGGTGAATTTATTTATAGAACACCTGGCATACTATATCATGATCATCACGGGTCGAACCTTAATACAAATAACCTAGTGAGGTGATATTGATTAGCGAGACGACTACCTCATCTGATTGAATCGCTTGTATATGATGAGACTAGTCATACTAATTGCTATAAGAAATTTTCCCTTTATATAGTTAAGTTAAATCACAGTGCTTATAGAATAGGAGGCTACTATAATGTGAGAATTATATTCTAATCATGCTATATATATAGACAGGGTGTGAATCGCTAAGTTGTAGGAGCCAGAAGTAGAGGTTGGTAGCTAAAAGGGTGGTTTGTCGCCAGAAGCAGAGCCCAGAACCTGAGTATCCCCTTATCTAGACATCAAGTTTGAAGAGAGCACTTGTATTAATAGTAGTGCCCCTAAATGATTGTCATTACTAACTACTAAGCTAATACTTTTGACCTCTGTCTGTAATAAGCGGCTAAAATGTTTGCTATAGCATAGACAGAAATTTTAGAAAGTCCTAACCTCTATATATACTAATCTCTAAAGTATTATAGGTCTTGAGTATACCTCCTGATTCCTTATTCAAAGGCGATAACCTTAGAAGCCGATTTAGCTAATGACTATATATAGTAATCTCTAGTTCAGATGTCGATAAAGATAGATCACCCTTCTGCCGTCATTATAGTAGCGATTGAGTCTTAAAAATAGATAACCTCTAGAAAATGCTCCTTAGAATATAGCCGCTAGAAAGAAAACCTTTAGAAATAGCTTCCTCTGAAATAATCTCTCTAGAAAGGCTCCTCTAAGAAATGACTATTCTATATAATTGGTCATTTTTTTCGCCTTATTCTAATTTTATAAGTATAAAGTATTATATAACTACTTAGAATTATTCAAGTTTATATATGGTCTATTCAGATCTAATCAAGTCTATAAACTGAGGATTTCATCCCAAGGATAAATATATCTAAGTAATTATAAAATAGAAAGATAAGAAAGAATACTCAGGAAAATTTTCGATAAAGGAAAATCAATCTCATTAGTAAAGTAGATGATCTATACCGCTTCTTTGGGATAGATGTCTTCTTAGTCATCTAAAAGAAAGACAAATACTATAGATATAACTCAAGAGAAGAGCTAGACTAGCCACTAATAAAAGAGGAGCTTGTGATTCTCTCTTACTATCTTAAGATTATGACTAATAAACTCTTAAGAATATGAGATTAGGATACTAGTAGACTTTAATGTTACTAAAGGAGATGATAAGGCAGTATAAAGGAATAATGGCTTAGGAGAGTATATATTTAGTATAGGCTACTAGAGCACTGACTCAGATATTATATACCTGACTCTGAGAGATTTCCTAAGGGGTTATAAAATATGTTTATGATAACTCTAAATTAATAAGCATAATAATATCAGTATATCTATCTCATATTGCTTAGCCTAACTATCTCTCTGAAATCTAGAGAGCCTTATACTAGACTATGGTAAATAACTAAAGAAGATAAAGCATAAAAGCAAGTAATTTTAAAAACTACTTAACTTAATCTAACTTATTAACTTAGCATTCTTATAATGTATGTGGTATGGCTCTAGAAGACCTAATCAATGGGCTTCTAAAGTTAGTTATAGCCACCAGTACTAAAATCGTAGGGCCTGCTTGGCTATCATGCCCTTAGAATGTCAAGGACTAGAGAAACCTATAACCCATGTGATCTATTAATAATGGTATCAGAGACTCAATCTATACTGATGTTTTATATAGGTTATGAAGTATAGAGTACTCCCTATAAAGGCCGAGCACCCTTAGTATAGACAATCAAAGCCTTTACTAATAGCCTGAGGACAGAGATACTGAGCCCGGATAGGGCGACCAAGACTATCAATATAAGAGAATATATGGTCTCATTTCTAGGGGCCTACCTCCTCATCAACCTATTTATAAAAGGCATAGTATAGCATAGGTACTATAGGCCGCTCTTTGACTTCTATAGGAGCCATAGAGTCTATATCTGAATCTTTGTCTGCTAGTATCTTGGTATCCTAGTCGATATCAGACTCTATGTCGGTCTCTCCTTGGGAGATATCCTCCTCCTCCTCCTCCTCCTCCTTGTCTATATCTATACTCATATATATACAACAACCCTTTAGACGCCCCCTCTTCCTCGGCGCCTTATACTGATGAGGGGTTTCTTGCTTCTTATAGAGTCGTATAAGGTTGTCAACGAGCTTAATCTATACTTTAAGAATTTGATCTTCTATTAGGCCATCAAGTGGCTTAAAGAGCAGTTTGGCCACTCTGTCTCGCTCCTTGAGCTCGTACTTAAAAGTCAGTAAGGTGATTATATCGGCTAGATAGATATCCTATAGTTGTTGATCGACTTTAGTAGTATAGACTATCTTATAAAACTCTGTGATAGTCTTCTCGAGCCAATCGTCCTTTAGTTAGCATTTCAAGGTATTGATCTTAGCTTATATGCTTTTATGTTTCACGAACTACTTCGTTCTCTTGGCCGCCTTGATGATAGGATAGCCGTGATCTTTGAGATCTCAGACGTATTGAGTACGCTCTTTAATAAGCTCAAGGAGCTCGGGGTGTCGGCTGATCTCAAACTTCTATATATCTATCAGAGCTTTTAGGGCTCTCTCATGGCAGATCAGCCTGCCAACCGCTCGGATGAGATCATCTCGTCGTATAGAGCCAAGGTATATCGCCTGACAGTCCCGATCGATGAACGACGGTATATAGTACCGTTCATAGACATCTCTATGATGGCCCATGATCTGATGGTACTCTTCAGGAGTCAATGCTTCTATGGGCGCACGTATTAGCCAATCTCAACTTCAACCCACAAGATCTATAAAGAGGTGGGATAAGAAGTGCTAAGAACCTACCCTTTAACCTCTTCCCTAAAGCTCGCCATAAGTCATAGAATTCAAGCTTCTTCTCAAACCCACTCGTCCGGCCGAGGCGGATAAGATGGTGCCGGTGCTTTGAGTAGTTCAGAGCCTTAGTCTTAGACACACGGATCCCATCAATAGTATGCTCGACGTCCCGAAAGACAGGCCTTTGTGCCTAGTCCTCATCCCATTAGAGACGAATATAATCGATATTAGGTAGGACCACTAGACTATAAACATCACTTAGAGAAGTGAGTTTGTTCTTGAATGCGCCATCGATAAGTGCCAAAGCCAGTATAAAAGTTACTCTATAATATACGAGATCCTCTGCCTCGTAAAATACAAACACTTTTCTGATCTGAATTAGTTAGCCGAGGAGTTAGAGATTAAATATAGCCTACTTACCTCTTTCTCTTTCTACTACACCTCTTAATACGCTTCAGGTTAAGCTTTATAATGACAATGGGCGGCCGCCCTTTAACCCGAGGCGGGAATAGCTAAAACTCGATGTCTTTATATCAGAGACTAACGAGAGCTTTAGGTCGAGTGGTAGTATAGCCAGCAAGGGTTAAGAAGGGTGATAGCTAGACCCTTAGCCGCTCATGAGCAAATACCTCTATATCGCGTACCCAGTAGGCATTCTAGAGTCGGCACAGGTCCTCGATAAAAAGCCCCGACTTTTCTTTTTCTGAGTCGTCGAGGCCGAATGCCGGCGTCAGAACTTATAGGATCTACTATCGCGAAGTGAGTATAATAGCTCGAGAAGATAGAGATAGGCAAAGTATATTATATATATCATATAAGACCCTCTCTTTCATATATTCTTCTACTAATCGCGTATATACTATACTAAGGACTTTCTAACGCGTGATAATAGAGGACTCCTTCTTGATCTACGAGTGCTTTACTCGCTAGAAGAGATATGTCTTAAAGTAGCTGGGTTTATATATCTTGAGGGCCCTATATAGATCTTGTATTATTCTGATAAGGGGCGAGCCTAGGTTTTCTTTTTTAAATTGTCTGATAGTGAAATCGCAAAATCTGTTAAAATACAATCAGTAAACGTCTATATCAAAATGATCATTCCTGAGACAACGAAACTTACTCCTCCCATTTTTCCAACTCTACCTCCATCATTTCTTTGGTATCATCACAAGGATTGGATAATGTGACTCCTTCTTCTTCGAACTCCCGTATCATTCGCTCGACATCCATGGTTTCGAGGTCGGTATCAGACTCAGAGTCAGACTCATCATCGGACAGAGAATTGTAGCCAGAATCTTTGGCAGAGCCAGAATCTGGACCAGAGTTACTATCGTAAGCAGAATTTGATCTCCGTGCGCGGCTCCTCCTCTTCAATTTTACCCGTGATTCATATGCTCGAGGTTGTTCCTCCCCGTTTGCCAAAGTTGGGGGAGCTCCACCTCGGCCATGGCGGAGCGTTTGACGCTGAGCGAAACGTCGGGGGAGACGGGCCATGTCGTCGACAGGTAGGTAGCTTTGTGAGAGGAGACGTGGGATCCGCTATGTGAGGGGACAAAGGGCCTGCACAAGCGGCTGGAGCTGACTGCTGGATGTCGTCCATGAGCGCTGGAGAGTGATCGACAGACAGAATTGAGTGCAGAGAGCGAAAAAAGGATGATTGAGGGCAACAGCAAAAAGATGAGTGGGTCGGTGGAATTAGAGATGAAGAAGGAATAATAGGGCGGGGTAATGAATGAGAGAGTAGGTCGAGGAGGTGCGGAGGGTAGAGTGAAGAATGAACAATGGAAGCTTGAGATTCGAGGGCAAAGCGGCTGGAACATATACATCTTGCAGTGCGGGAGCAGGAAATTGAACAGGCAGTATGATCCATTTCCCAGTTGGAAAATTTTCCCTTGGGAGGGAACCCGCGGTTTTCAGGGGGGTTATGGGTTCCGCCATTTCTGGAGGTAGGAATGAAGTTGGAAGAATGATGCTGTGTTTAAAACGGCGATGGGGGACGCTCGCCAAATTTTTGGTGGCCTCAGGTGGAGACCTTAGCGAGTGGAGAGGCAGCGTAAAACAGCGGGCAGGTGCCTGCCGAAAACGGCAGTCAAATCACCAACATCTAGAAAATAGTAGTATTTCTATATAAAATAAAGGGATCTACTATCTTGGCCCAAAATGAGTGTTAGTCCATTTCGCTTACTCCGAGCTCGACCAGGGGGAGAAGTGAGTGCCCGCAAGCGAGCCGACGATTAAATATAGTGGCTGGATCGCATGGATGCCCGTGCGGTTGATAGCGATAGACTCGACGACATTTGTATTGCAGAACAGAGAGCACATCCACATCCTGGACATAGGGTGAAATTTGAGATTAGCCAGCAAGGATCATTATATTCGTGATATCCTTGGCATATCGCTCTGCCAGGCCAACCATGTATCCGACAAGACTTTATCCATGTCCATGGATATCCTCCGATGCATCCGCCATCAGCAGCACCGAAAGAAACAACACTTCTAGATGCAGCAACCAATCTCGTACGGTTTCCATATCGAAGGATAAGAGAATCACTTACCTATCTGAGCTTCTGCTCGAATTGAAAGTCCACCTCTAGGCTAAGTTAGAGTGTCCAAAAGAACCAGGGACGGTCATGATTCCTGTTGAGCCCAGGCTCTTTTCTATCGACTGACTACCATTACTTGATTTCCTATCCGCATGGTCCTTAATTCGGGTGGGAAACCGGTTGTCTTGGAAACCAAGGGCTCTGAACGGCGCCGCAAAGTCTCATTTCCGCTGCTTCGCTCGCAGACCATTTTACTTCAACGCCTGGTTAGTACCAGTTCAAATGGTTTTGGAGGCTTGAAGGTGTAGGCAGAGCCCGGTAGCAGTAGCTCGAGTAAGTCCCCTCAACTACTATCCCGCGGCATAAACACCTCGCTTTCAGGAAAGTTGGGGATCTCTCCTCAAGCACTTCTGTTGCTGTTGCTGTTGCTGTTGCTGTTGCTGTTGCTGTTGCTGTTGCTGTTGCTGTTGCTGTTGCTGTTGCTGTTGCTGTTGCTGTTACTGTTACTGTTACTGTGGAGACTCTTCTGAGGAGACTGGACAGAAGCAAGTGCAAGAGATGTTGAATGGCCCGAGCGGGCCTTGCCTTGTCGGGCCGGCGATACCTTCCCTCCGTGGTCCCTTTCGCTTCCAGATACCCCCAAGGCCTCAATCCTCACAATTGATGACGATTATAAACAGCATGGTGGGGCCAGAGAAAGAATACGCGCCAACGACAAAATCATCTTCAAGCGCGTTCTGCTTGGTGTTGTTCTCATCTTTGTTGCTCTCTCATCTGCAATCAAACTGTTCTTCTTGCACAACACCATCGACTTCCTCTCCATTTCCTACACGTACGACAAGGAGGAAGGACCTTGTGTCTCAACAGTGTCAAGAATAAATCTTCAGCAACGTCAACTGCGTTTCGTTCTCTCTACACTGGCCACACAGTTGAGCGTGTACAGTATCGGATTCACCTGTGATTCTCTTCTTGCAAGCATAAGATCTGAAGACTTGTGAAAGATTGACGTTTTCACTTTGCAACAGCAACCCTCGATTTGCCGACAAGCTCAACTATAACCTGTCTTCTTACCAACGGCATTACTACTTTTGAGCATATCCGAAGTGACAAAACCCGTCGCAGATCTCTCCTTAGGAAGCAACAAGCCTGAAGTAACGTCTAGTTTATGAGATGAGCTTTCATCATGTCATCTGAATCCCCACCATTCTTTGAAGGGATCGATGCACTAGAAACCACTCATCCAGCCCGAATAAAGGCTGCCGGTGATAAGGTATGCGCTCTATTCACAATGTACCTGTTAATGTAGGCTCTAATTTCTTATAGATATCCAAGAATCCCTATCGCCATGCGCTTACCACTACATCTTCAGTTCCTGATCTGCCAAGATCTGCTTCTCAAGAGACACAGTCCTCAAATGTCAGTCGCCCAAGGCCAGCTCGCGCTGTTTTCCACGATTTGCCTACCGCGCACTCGTCCATTACATCGGGGACAGCACGAATCAAAGAGCTTGCCCCATCGGATACTGTCTCTGATGCATACAAAGACAAAGACTCAATTCCACTTCAGGAGTTCAGCCTTTCAAAGAATAAGATCAATACCCCCCCTTCATCATCTTTCTTCCAGGATTTGCCTCTACCACCTCCACGAGCAGCAACAATTCAGCACCGACTGAACAGACATTCCAGCGCTTCTGACTTTTCACTTGCTGCTGAGGACAACAAATATGCTGCATACCAGCAGACAAAGCAGTGGAACAAGGGAAAGCAACGAGCAATTCCTATCAAGGGATCTTCTGTCTATTACACCAGCTTAGGAGCTCCAGCATCCTTTTTGCCCCCAAGTAGTGTCGTTCAGGAAGCTTCACGCGGCGATGGTCTCAGCAGAAAGCACACTCATGAGTCTTATGCTACTTCTATACCGTTTCCTAATCTCGGAAGTGCGTCAGAACCACAGTCTACCTATCCCCCAATGCTAAGGCAGTCAACAAATACAAACAGAGGTTTGTCAAATGCTGCTTCTTCGCTGCCGGAAGGAAGCACTGTAGGCAACATCTACAGACAGTATGCGCGATCCGACAATTCTGACGAAATTGGCTCCGTTGTTGAAAAGACCCATAGCGAGTATGATCTGGGCGATGGTTATCCACCCCCTCAGGTCAATAATGCCGAGCAGGGCCTATCAGTGAACCCTTTATCTCATGATGATATGCAACAATCTGCGCTTAACCTCCGCCATCAGCGACGTGCAGAGCGTCTCAATTCTCGCAGTGGACCCCCAAGTTCTGCCTTACCAAGTCTCCCGGGCCCATCGTCGCGTCTGCTTCCTAGCTCTTCCCAGGGTGTGGGGCATTCGTCATCCTACGGAGATACACATAATCTCTTGGAGCTTACTGAGATGTATCCCAAGCCAGCATCTCGGTCAGGTGGCAGAAGCGATGGACGTCACGGCCGAGAGGTATCCCAATTTAACAATTCTCCCCGAAGCAATCTTCCTTCAAATGCGAATTGCCTACATGGACGCAATCGTGGACCCCAAATTTATGTCTCAAGAGCAAACGAGGAAGAGTATGAATATGATAATTACTGTTCTATTGTCGACAATCTCGACCGACAGCGGCAGCCACTGGAGCGAGAGGTCAGTGAAGCGCTCCGTCGAGCTAGCAACTTCAGTACATACAGCGATGGTAGTATAGCAACCACTGTGGAAAAGTACGGATACGTCCATTCCAGCTCTACCAGCTCAAACGAACTTGAAACAGTGGATGGAAATGCTGAACGTTCAGAGGCAGAAGCTGACCAGGCTGCCAAAGCCAACGCCTTCTACGACAGAGACGCTATACCAGCCATGTGGACTTCTGATAACCAGCTCAATATGGTTCGAGTGCCGATTCAACGTCACAACCGCTATCCCAATCCTCAGCCGATATCTTCTAGAGATGACACCAATTCTGAGATCGGGGAGAGCGAATTTGATGATGATGCAAATGACTGGGAAACAGTCGCGGATAGTGGCTTTGGTGGAGGCGTGAATATGCTTGGAGAAGTGATGGCTCATCGCACAGGAAGCAGTATCGCAAACACTTATGATGCAGAAACTCTCAGCACTTATATTCCAGAGATCAGCGACTACGGAAGCACGGAGCGAATAGCTCAACATCCAGGAAATATTCAATACTCTGGCGACTATCGTCAGCGAGACTTGAAGAAGACTAAAATTCCGGTGTTTCTTCCCGTCTATGGCGAACACAAAGTCAACGGCTATCTTGCAGACTCGAATAGACTTCGGGCCCCGGCAAGCGCTTTCAGCCATAACCCCCAACCATTGGAGCGGAAACATACAAATCCATTCAACTCGCACCCGCCGACAATCGCGACCAAGCCACCTGGAAGCAGATATTCATCTCGTCAGCACGGCTCCGGGAAGCCAAACCACTTTCCTGCTCCACCATCCATTAAAACCGACTGGTCAGATGAAGAAAATGACGTTGGTGAGCGTTCCATGGGGTCTACTCGTCTTAATCGACCAGGCGCTGCTGAAAACTTCTCTCGTCCATTCACTTCTGGCTGGATCGACGATCTTGGGGACCCTGTTCCAGACATCAATGCGAACGGAGAATCAGGTGGTTTTCTGAAGCCGATCCCTCGAGTCACTGAGCCATTAGATCGTCCAAGCTCATGGGGTCATATCATGGCATTCGCGAATGGAGAGGGCGTTGAAGGGTACAATGCTGATGGAACACGAATAGTTGAATATCCTTTCGGTACCGGGATCCTGACGGAGCACAGCTTCTCAGGGCATCCTTTGGCTGTTGTAACCGCTGATGGCTTCATTGAGCAGAAGACTTATGGCAGAAAGGATAGTCCGAATCGTAAAGAAAAAGCTACGCTTGTCAAAGGCCCCCCGGGAGCCTTTTACCACGGTCTTTCCAAAGCAGATCGCTCTCAGTCAGCTACCGAGAGACCACGGAAACTCAGACCCTCATATCGGAGATCTAATACAAACGAGACAAATGGTCTTCGGACTCTTTCACTCGTAAGACGTCATGATCGACCTGTTAGTCACTCGATGCAAGACCTGATGGATATTGGGCCCAACCCAAGCCTATCATATCGGCCGAATGACTTTGTGTATAGATCGCCTCTCGCGCCACCAAAGCGGAAGACATGGCAAGCTATGTATACCAAGAAGCAATTGACGGAGTTTGAAGAGACAGCCAGTGCGGGAGGCATTTCTGGTTCCAGTGATTTCCGTACCATTAATCTACACGATGGATCAATGGCGAGCGGACAGTCTCTGAGTCAGGGAGCTTCCAGCAGACATCTCGGAGAAGAGCCTCGGCTTTGGGGTGGTCAACAGCGGCAGCATGGGGGTAACCGGTTCTTCGAATCGCAAGATCGAATTCAGATGGAGATGCCTAAGAGAAAGAAGAAGATCTCGGTCATTGTGCTCTCTTTGTGCAACGTTATCTTTCCCTTACTCCTTCTATATCACAGTGGCCACTTGGATTGGCTTATGCTTTGGTTGACTACAGCTGAGTTCTATTCCATGGGTAGACCACAGAAGGCATACGCTCTCTGGTGCTTCATTGGCTGGTGTGTAGCATTGTTCTTTGGACTGGTCGGGTTTTTGATTTACTGGTTTGCAATCCGCTGAGTAATCATCCACATAATTTACGGGGAGGGTCTTTGAGGCTCATTGCGACCAGCTTCCCCTGATGAATTTATCACCTGACCGAATCATCCGGGGGTGTCATCCTTCTCATGCTCCATGCTTTCACCGACAAGCTCTTTGCATGAACCAGTCCACCACCTTTCTTCTCGCATCCTGGTAATGCACGGGCAAATTCTTCATCCACCGCTGCTTCATTCTTTCATGCCGACTATCTCACATACTTTACACAAACGAGTTCTTTATCGACCGACCGCTGCACATGGACGATGATGGAGGAGTCATCATGGTCATACTCGCGATGCACATACTGTACAAACTTAAAAACAATACGGCGCACGATTTCTTTTGTTTATTTCCTCCCTTATGATGGATGATGATGCGAATCTTATGGATGGCTCTGTATTTATGCTCTGGCACTTTGATACCCTGGATTCTACATTTGAGAACACAGTTCTGGCTGAACTATCTGATGAACTGACCTTGGAGTGAAGCTTGAGAGGTACACGTGGAGGAACGTTTGACTTTGTAATGTGTATCTGTCAAAGTCGATTGAAAATTAAAAAATTGCTAAAACTTGTCTGCCTCCCGAGTAAATGAAGGGAATTGCATAGCCATCTATGTCGCATCATTGGCGATAAGGTATTCCATCGAACTATAGCCAGCCTCTACTGTGGGCTTTCATGGAGTGAATTGAAAAGCCAGTGTGCAATACGGGGAAAGTCCATGCTAAGTGACAATTGAAGATGAGTTGAGCCGCCAATGCCTTGACCAAATCAAGTTGCTTTCAAAGAAGTCAGCGAAGTACAAGTTTAAACGTTTTGAAAGATTGGGCGTCGATATCGATAGTCTTCCCAATATCAACTTGCTTTGCCATGTCCTGTGACTCTCGAACTGTCCGACGCAGGACTGTGTAAATACCTTCCAACATGAATAGCTTGGGACGTTCTCATCTTCAGCCTGCGTATTTGATGCAGTATGGACAACTTAATGGCTCTGGCGAGCTCAAACAATGCAGAAGGGGATATTTCTTGACCGGTAGTGTATTCATTGGCCCCCTCACTTTGAATATAAACATTACCCAAATCTAAACCTCCAATTCTTATGCAACGCCAAATACTCCCCAAGATCTACAAACGCCATGCTATGCTAGGAAGGAGGAACATGGACCCCATCCTTACATAAAACAACCACATTCTTGAAGAAGCGTCGCCATTCTAATGGATCGCCTTTGACCTTCACAAACCGTACTTCCAAGAGGTCCAGATTTCCATTCTGGTACGTATCGATAATAATGTCTCCACTTAAACCACAGTGTCGCCCATCGACAGTCTTGATCTTGATCCATGCTGCGTGATCTCTTCCTATCACTTGTGGGACGGAGGGAACGGGGACGTTGAGTTGGTGGAGGGCGTCGGACAGGAGTTGAAGCAGCTGAGGGGAGGCGAGGTGCGAGAAGAAGCGGGTAAGGGAGTAATTCGGTACAATATCTCGGAAACGCCGAGCATGTTGGGTAAGACTAAGAGGAACACTCGGAGTAGGCGTGAATTGACTCATGCTTGGCTCGTCGGCCAGCGAAGCGTCGAATTCCACATGTCCAGCACTGTTCGTGGAAGTGCAAATCCCGCCATCAGTTATAGTGACGGGTTGGGAAGCACTGAATGCGTTGGCATTCACCCGCGGAGGACGCTCCCAATCGAACATCACGTCGTTGATAGGAGTTTCAGGTTGTGTCAAGGAGAATCGGGCATTACGGTCTTCAATATCGATATCCATTGCGTCTTGGCTGTGGACTTGTTTTTGGGATGCGGCGGGTTTCTGATTAAAGTCTATTTTGAGATTCTCTAGCATCTGTGTTGCTAGGCCGAGCGGATCGGTCATTTTGCCTTCTGGGGTGAGGTGGGAGTTCCTACGGGTATACCAAGGATGTAATTTGATGTGCTCGAAGTTGAAGCGTTTCTTGGTGTCCACATTCATCATGCCTCGCAGCAGGGAGAGGACGGACGGCGGAAGCTTCTGCCATAGATCGTCTGTACTTCGGCCGTTTGATCGAGTGTATTCTTCGTATTCCCAGCTTGATGCCGTGGGCTCATCCCAAGGGGTGTTCCCGACTAGAAGAACGAACAACACCACTCCGCAAGACCATATATCCACCATGTTTGCAGCATAACCTGAAGCCTTCGTTCCTCTAACCTGGGTACTCTTCGAGCAGGTGATGACCTCTGGGGCAATATATGGAGGGCTCCCACACATTGTAGTACTGAGCTTTGTATTCCCATGATATTCAAACAGGGTAGCTAGTCCAAAATCCGCAATCTTCAAGTTTCCACTCTCCGAGAGCAATATGTTCTCTGGCTTAATATCCCGGTGTCCTACTCCCTTCGAATGCATGTAACTTACTCCACTGATCAATTGTGTGAAGTAGAGATGCGCAATATCCTCGTTGACCCCAACATCTGCCTCGATTTTGTCGAAGAGGTCACCGCCTTCTGCAAACTCCATGGCTATCCATTTCCAGACTGTATCCTCGCCCGTGGCAAACCATTCTATAATATTGGGATGCTGGCCAATGTGCGAGTGAAGGGAGACTTCCATGGCAATTTGCTTTGCAGATATTCGGCCATGTTTCATAGCATAGGCTTTGTGGATGAGTTTTACTGCGAAGACTGGACTCGGTTCACTGGGAGGAATAGCTTTCTTTATCCTGGGAGGTTGTTAGAAGACTGGGTGGTGCTCGCGGATCTGCGACTTACGATGCATAGGCTCCTCTGCCAATCGTCTTGGATATGATTCGAAACGGCAAGTCGCGAGGCAAAGGATCCAATTGAGACTGCATCAGAGGTTCCATTTTTAGCCAGTATTCCTAAGGTTTGAGGGGTTCGTATCACCCCGAGAGAACTGGAGACTTTCATTGCTTGTGAAGTTTAAAGAATAAACTTACCATATCCAAAACTCTAACTCGTTCGCCACAGATTTAGAAGCCAGATATCCAACGGACTTTGTTTTGGTTTTGTAACTCGTTTCGACGCGCTCTCGCGATTTAACTTTAATTGGTGGACGCGGAAGTCCGCGCCCTCTCCTTCCCTTCCTTACTATCACCTAGGGAACCACCTTACTCGTTAGTCCTCGATTGTAAATAATACCGTTCATCTCCTACCAAACGAACTTTTTGTCCTCCCATTCAAGATCCGACATTCGGGATTTTTGCCTTTGTTCACTCATTGCACGGCCCATTCATCGCCACTGCCTACTGCATTCTGCTCTCTTCATAATGAACTATGCTATGGAGGATACACAAAATTCAGCTCCCGGAAGTGTTCCAGCTGCCCAAGCTGCGAAGCTCGCTCCTCGAAAAGGCGCAGATGCACAGAGCACTACGAAACGGTAATATATTAGGGCAGATATCGCAGAGTGGTACTGACTATGAACAGCTTACAAACGGAGCTGATGCAACTGATGACCTCTTCTGCGCCTGGCATCTCCGCCTTCCCCTCCGCTGATGGCAATCTCCTCTCATGGACTGCAACGATAGAAGGGCCTGATGACACACCATACGCTGGCCTTATCTTCAAGCTCTCTTTCGCATTCCCATCGAACTACCCTTATGCTCCTCCAACGGTCCTCTTTAAGACCCCTATTTACCATCCTAATGTCGATTTCTCGGGGCGAATCTGTTTGGACATATTGAAAGATAAGTGGACTGCTGCGTACAACATCCAAACTGTCCTCCTCAGTTTGCAAAGCTTGCTTGGGGAGCCCAACAAGTGTGTTTCAACATTCCATTCTCACACTTTGTCACTGACCATTGATTAGTGCATCACCATTGAATGGGGAGGCTGCTGAGCTATGGGATAAGGATCCAGCGGAGTTCAACAGAAAGGTCGTGGGTCGACATCAGGACATCGAGGACGAGTAGAAACGCACATGATAGGGGTTTAGTGTCATAATGGTGTTCAGGATATGCATAATTGGGAGTGGGTGGATGCTTCCTTGGTCAGACGGTCATTTCTTGCAGCATTGTCAAGCAGCGGGGCTGGGAGTATTGGAAGATAGAGGGGATCATTATTGTTACTCCATGCACAAGATTGAGTCGTACTTGAATAGGAATTTCAGGCATTAGTTCAATGGAACTGACTTGTAGGTGTATTTTGTGAAATCGTCTGATTTCCGTCCAGATATAATGGACATCAGCAATGAAGCGCCGTAGCTGGAATGTGACATGCCGGGTCCCATATCTTGCTCAGTGGCATGCATGCAACAGACTCATCTCTTTGAGAGTTATGCTTTACAAGTTTGCGTTCGAGCAAGCAAAATGATAGCGGGACGATCAGGAGGAGTTATCACCAATCCATTCCTTGAGTACGGAGACGATACTAGAGAAATAAGATGCTGTTACTTCTGCGGCGTCTTGAAATCTTGCCGGGCCAATCTGTTGAATCATCACAAATCCAAAATACCACAGTGACACACGACTTCCACATGAGAACCAGACCCAATTACAGACAGACCCTTTTATGCATAGACTAGCCAGCAAAGAAGATACTATTCCTAAACGCAAACTACGCATGGCATGACGATCAAGCATTCAATAGTCCTCAACAACCACTGAGACGAGATGCTTGGTATTCTTGACAGTGGCCGCCTGGACATACTTGCACAACCTTTCCTTCATACCCTAACTGAGTGTCCTGAAAAGCCTGGTGTCTTCCATGCCACCAAAAACGAGTTGCAGAGTCATCGGAACAATGCCCAAGTGCAATCACCGAGCAAGATTATCATCTGTGGGACTATTATGCCATTCTCATATCAAATTCAAGTACATAGGCAACATCGCTGAGGACAGCACATCTCACCGCAGCGCAGCGCAATGTAAAGCCGTCAAGGCCACTCGGACAACAAAGGAAAGAGGAAGCCTAGAGCTGATATTGGGGGTTAGGGTGACACCAGGAAGGAGACAACGACGACGCAGATCGAAGATGGCCGAAAATCATTTACTTCTCGTGATTGACAAATGTTCTTTATATGTGGAGTGCTCATGCCTTCAGATCGCATTCTAAACGTAGTATCAGAAACTTGGAATCGGATAGCGTTGGCAGACCGTGGAATATCTTAGCTTTCCGAACATTCATTGCTTTGCCTGACACTTATATCACCATTAGCAGTAACCTCATTTACAACTCTACTCAATACAGCTACATGTTCACAAGAATCAACTGTGTCCATTTGCGGCTTGAAGAGTATTCCCATTCTAGAATTGACCGTAGCAACCTGGCAAATCCATGTGATCATTCCACGCCACACTCCCGTCGGAAAAGTCCCTATGCATCCTCAACCACCACCGAGACAAGACCTTTAGGATTCTTGACGTTCACCGCCTGGACGTAGCTATACAACCGTTCTTTTGCACCTTCTTCGTCGTTACGCTTTCTCGAAATTCGGACTCGGAGTCTGAATGGACATCCCTTGATACCAGCCTCCCAGACCTTCTTGTTCAATTGCGGATCGAGACGAACATCGGATGTGCCCTGTATCGTAGTTCCAAGTCAGTCATTCTCTTTCCGGAATCCCTCCAAACATCTCTCATACGTGGCGATTACGTACCATAGACAGGGTTGCGAATTTCTTGATCTCCTTAATCGCTCGGGGTGCTCGCTTCTTGAACGTAACGCCATGAAGCTGGATTCTGATCAGCCTTTCTCTTCCAATATTGATAACGTGTGAGCCAACGTACTCTCTTGTGGAGATGGATGGTATATTCGCGTGCAACTACGTCTTGCAACGCTCCTCGGCCTCCCTTCGCGGGCTTCTGAGTCTTCGACGACATGTCCTGGGAAGAGGTAAGAATTGAGCTTTCCGAAGGAGCCACCCTCTGCGGACTAAGTTCTTAGACGCTGCTGAGAATTGATTTGTTTTTTGAGTGAGTTGCAGATTTTACCGAAGAATACGTACCAGAAATATGTCGTTGATGGTCGATGTGAGGTTGAGTCGAAGTTGTTGCGATTATTCGTGAATTCGAATTTTCGCATTGTGAGCTCGCTTAACACACTACCTTTAGTCTAGCGGCGAAAGCTAGATCAGAGCAAAATTCCTACCCGAAGGTTTCAAGGACATCTAAATGATATAGATCTATTTCCTACAAAACTCAGTCTGGTACGGAAACTTAAGAATACATGGCTAAAGGCAAACGCCTCGTTGCTGGTTGTGTATAAGATCCTATACTGACTTCAACAATACTTAGCCACGGATCAAAGAAAGCATTCGGAAGGTTTTTATTACGCTATTATGAACAAATATATTCGCTCAAGAGCATAGGTAGAGGACGAAGTCAAGGATTACGTGGGCTGCAGTCTTCAATGAAGGAATGAGTTTTCTGGATATTTACACATCCCTCCTCTTCTACGCCTGGAAGATGATGTTACCTCAGCTCTTCGTATGCAAGACTTTGATCTTGAAGGATGGAGTAAATTCAAAAACAATGTAGAAATCCTTTCATGTTTGGGCTTGAGATTTGCTAATTTTAAACTAACGCCCAGAACGATACAGTGACACATAAGCGGCTTTTTTGAAAGTAGTAGTACTCCTTTCATAGCAGACTTTCCATCACTCAGGGATCGTGGATTCGGATTCAGGGTTCAAAATGTTGTAGCACTACAGATAATCATTATTTGATAAGACCCCAGCCACGCAGGCACTTGAAACATTTCGAAGTAGTTAGATCAAGGTACCTAGACCTACTGTATCTGGTAGTCAAGGTAATAAGTACACACGTGATTGCCAGTAAATCGTAATATCAAGCTAGTCCAAATTAGTATTGGTAACGATCTCAACTTCGACGAGACCAGACAGTTCGTCTCGACGACATTGTTCCTCACAATTGGTGCCACCTTGAGCCTCAACTGTATCCTCTTTCGAATGAGAGACCAATTTTCAGACAGGTTGTGTCTAATTTGACCAAGTTGTTTTGATTGTCCCATCGAGTGAAGAAATACCATTGCCGTCTTTGTCCTCCTCACTTCCACCAACTCGCCGACATCGACGTTGTCAATAAACTCGAAATGGCGCAACACGGATCCCCCTCCCCTCAGCCGGATCTGAATCGAAACAGGCTCCCTACTCTGTTCGAGGTCCTTAGCAGAAGAACCCGTCCACCGGTCGATCTATTCTCCTTCTACATTTACATGCGCGATCAACAACGATCAGTAAGTGAAATCACACGCCGTACTCTCGAATTGGAAACTTGTTCTGCCCTCGATGCTCTCCCTATTTCCAATTACTCTCAAGCCTCCCTCATTTGGATAGTTCTTAGCAACTGATCATTTCTCAGGTTGACTACCTCGACTTCTGGCTGGACGTCGCTCAACATATGTCACTTTGCCGTCATTACGTTCGCGAACTCCGACGATCAGTCATGATTGGAACTCCCGATGGTGAAAAGTCTAAACGTTCATCTGCATTACTGGAGGGACTAGGAGAAATGAATCATCCTGCCGCTGGACCATCCATGTTCAATACAGAGAAGGAGAAGAACCAAGATGCGCAGATGTCCGCGTTCCTTCGTGAAGAGTCGGCCAATGGTGGAAATATCGGACACTCTCCTTCTGGCAGCGTAATTTCAAATATTCGTCAAACTCAATCCAATGAACGCCAACCACGCCCAAGCTTCATGAGCAGTCCCCTCGAATTGACCTCCGACTCCAACTCTCCAGCACACACTGTTGGCAGAGCAGACATCAGAGCTTCAGCCGAGAAGATCCTTTACACCTTCCTCCTCCCTGGTGCTGAGCGCGAAATCATCCTTCCTCACTCGATTACCCACGAGATCACTGTCGCTATCGAAGAGCAAGGCAGAGATGACCCCGAGGTCTTCGATGCTGCAAAGGATTACGTCTTCCAAGCTATGGAGCGTGATGCTTTCCCTGGTTTCCTCCGAATGAAGGCTCTGGGCAATCTAGTCCCACCATCCATCATTTTAAGAGCTATTATTGGCTTGCTCGGTGTCTTCGCAGGTTTCTGGGCTTCGTTCGTTTTCATATTCCTTGATGAACCCCGTTCCACTCGAGCCTGGGTAATTTTCACTACCGAGATCCTGCTTAGCAATATCTAACTTCGCTTATAGGTTGTCCTTCCATTCACAATTGGTGTCTACGCCTGCCTTTCCTACCAATACGCTCTCGATCCCATTCTCGCTCTTGCTGGCTTCAGTGAATACACCTTCATGAGCTTCTCACGTATTCAAGAAGCCTATATTCGCAAATTACTCAACAAGCGTGCTATTATGGTTCTATGTCTCACAATCCTAGTCGATGCAGCGCTCTCTGTTCTCTTCATCTTTGTTCCAGGAAAGCGACTTTGACCCTAAACCCTGAAGGCTTAGCTCGGGACCGCGAAGTGATTTAATGAAACAATTGGTGGATTTCTTTGAGTTAGTGGATCGGAATGATTCGCTTTGTAACAAAGTATTTGAGTGGGATACAGGCTGGTGTTTATGGCATCTTCGCCGTCTTTGTATGTGTAGCCTGGGCTAAGGCCGGTCGATATCACGATGGCGTTTTACACGGAATGATGTGGGCTCAATATCGGGCAATTATGCTTTACGATATTTTCTGTGGGAGCAATGGTACTTCTCGATATTCATTTCTATGGAGATGACCCCTCTCGATATTTTCTCCTTTGACTGGAGCTTATATGCTTCTGGGATCTTTTTCCTCTATGGAGAGTGATGCTTTATGGGATTTCCGTTCCAAGGAATGAAATGTTCGTCTTTAATGTGTAGTGAGGCTATTACCATGGAAATATTACCTTCGGTTTGGCGCTGCTTGGTTTGTAATAGTTTGAAGCAATACTTGAATCCAGACCTTCCTGACCATGAATCTTCATTCCACATCGAGGTCGGAAAAATGAGGAGAATCGTCAAGTTTTATGAGGAGCTAATTACCTGTCTCCAGAGCTTCCTTGAAGCTTGGCGGTTCATATGCGAGGCCTACTACATGCAAGCTTGCTGCCTTTGACTCTCAACCAATGTACCCACGCCCTCTATTCGCCCCGAAACCTCCCAGACTCATTTACCAAAACTCAATGCCCCAAAGCCTCTCTTCTTGCCCCTCTTTTCATCCTCCGCGTCTTCATCATCAACATCCATATCATCCTCCTCCCATGCATCACCTCCGATCGCCATTCCCCCGCCATTCACCTTCTTCCCACCACCCCGCTTACCCAATCCCCATCTTCCCTCTCCATCCCCAGAGTTCTTCTCGCCTTTACCCTCCATCAGCTTCTCCACATGAGCATCCCACTCCACTTCCTCCCGATACCTCTTAGCTGCCTCAGCTTTAATACCCGCGATTTGTCGTTCGAGATCCGACAACGTGGATGTGCAACGAGAGGACCATGCGGAGAGCGTTGAGAGCATGGAGGGGATGCTGTTTGGTGGTAAATCGCGGAGGGGTGAGACGGATGATATGAGCACGGTTTTGTTGTATGGGTCTAACATTCCTTGCACCAAGCCGGCGTAGATCGCTGAGATTACCAAATCCTCCAGCTCTCTCTCTGTCTCAAGGCCTAGCGCTGAAAGCAGGTTGGCATAGTTTAGATCAGCGGGACTCTTGGCGAGGGTTAGGAAGGAAAGTTGGCGGAGCTTGAGCGTTTGTGCTTCGTTCAGGACTGGGAGGTCGGGAGTTGATTTGTAGGTTGTATAGGTGCCATAGCTGAAAATCTTGAGGAGGGTGAGAGACGAGGAGTACTCAGGGGACGTGGTGAGAGATTGGATCTGCGGTGCAGCGAGTAGTTCGGCGAAGATGAACGTGTTTGGGGCACTCGTTGCGCGGGCGATTAGGTCGGCAGCGGCGCGGGGGGAAGAGGCAGATTTGGTGAGTGCTAGGAAGAGCTAGGGATGTCAGGATGAGAGGGGGGCAGGAGGGGGGTCGCAGAGAAGGGGAGTTACCTCCAACGCGTTCAAAGACTTGGTCTGCTCCATTTCAAGCGTAGATGTGGAGTATGTGCAGTTGGGTTGTTGATTCCTTGCCTGTTTGAGGAGCTTTAACGTCCGAGCCTCAGAGACGAGGCTGGCGAGTGCCGCGGAGGAAGAAGTGCCGGAATCAGGTGATTAGTACTTGGAGAAGCTTGATAGGATGGGGATGTGTCAAGACAGTCAGTCTCAAACGGCGGGAAGAGCTAGCTGTAAGCGGGCTGTTTCTGTTTGCAAGTAGAGCCCAGGGGTGGTTTGTATCAGAAAGGTTTCTAATCGTAGGCGAGAATCAGATCCCGCTGGAGAGCCGCCCACAGCCAAGGCATATGAAATCAAGGACAGGATGATATTGCGAGGTGAAGAAGACCTGCTACTTGGATGAGATACGCAGGACTACGGAGAGAACGTTTTGCATGGCCGACCTAGACTCATCGAGCACGCTCATGCGCCCCCATGTCACCGTTTCTTCGAAGGTAGAAACGGCGGCGGATACGCATTGACTTGACTCTCTAACCATTCCCCGAAGCGGATGTGGAGATCTACGGAGTAGGAGGACTCGCCTCGGACCGTATTCTTCTACATATAAAACGTCGTCTGAAGGGCCTGATTCCCCGAGTCCGCCCTCGAGTCGACGTAGGGTTTCTTTGTGCTAAACAAGATACTTCGTACTGTAGGACGGATACTATTATTACCTTCTTTTCGTACGCTTTCGCTACGTGGACGAGGGCAGCCGAAACAAATCGATTCTCCGTATTTCCTCTCGGGAAGTGGCTGGCAGATTTCCTTATCGCCGCCGCCGGCATCCGCATCTACCGCTGCAGTGACAAAGCAGACAACTTAGACAACTTACTTCCCACATCTTTGTATCACGCCACCCGCACTTGACCTTCAATCCCACCAATCCCTAGGAGCTGGTCTTCTGTTTCTTAATTCATATACATATTGTCGGTTACTCAACCTTCTCGTGCGCATACACACATACGTTGGTGCCGTCGACTGTTCGAAGTTACGCAGTATTGCGGCGAGAAGAAAGGCGCTAATGGTACAGTAAGACGACCTCCTTCCGATTACAGTGCAGTACCGTAATATCAGACGCTGCGTGTCAATCATTGCGTCTTTCCGCTACCCTGATCTTCAGCACAGCCGCTGCGTGCAGTCTTGATCGCCTCCACCATGGCTCCTACACACTTGAACGTCGCTCCCCGAGATCCGGATTTTCAACCGATGGCAACTTCTACAGCACACATGGCTACGACGACACTGAAGGTCGGCGGCATGACGTGTGGTGCATGCACATCTGCCGTAGAATCCGGGTTTAAAGGCGTTGACGGCGTTGGAAACGTCTCTGTGAGCCTAGTGATGGAGAGAGCGGTCGTGATGCATGATCCGCAGAAGATAACGGCCGAGAAGATACAAGGGATTGTAGAAGATCGAGGTTTTGATGCGGAGGTCCTGGCTACGGATCTACCTTCGCCAATGTTCGATCGGACCAGGGACCTACCGGATGAGAATGATGATGTGACAGCAGAGAAGGCCTCTGGGATCACAACTACAACCCTCGCTGTCGAAGGGATGACATGCGGCGCATGCACATCGGCCGTGGAAGGCGGCTTCATGAATGCAGCGGGAGTCAAACACTTTAGCATATCGTTGCTGTCAGAAAGAGCTGTGGTCGAGCACGACGCATCTATTCTAACTGCCGAGAAAATCGCGGAGATCATCGAGGATAGAGGCTTCGGGGCCACAATTGTCGAGTCCAACATGATGGCACCTACGAAGAGTATTGAAGCCAAAAGAGGAAGCTCGGGGCGGAAAGCAAAAGTGGCAACGACAACCGTTGCTATTGAAGGCATGACATGTGGAGCCTGTACGTCTGCCATCGAAGGAGGTTTCAAAAACTTGGAAGGTCTTGTCCAATTCAACGTCAGCCTTTTAGCGGAAAGGGCAATTATCGTTCATGACCCCACGAAACTCTCCACCGTGAAGATTGCAGAAATTATTGAGGACAGAGGATTTGACGCTAGAATACTTTCAACACAACTGGGCAATGTAAATCAATCTTCGACAGCAGTAACGACGAACTTCAAGATCTTCGGTCTCGAAGACGCAGCTGCAGCCACAGCTGTGGAAGCAAAGCTTCAATCATTACCTGGTGTCAATTCGGCAACTATCAGCCTTGCCAAGTCAAGGCTGGCCATTTCTCACCTACCAAACATTGCCGGATTGCGTGCTCTTGTTGAGATCGTTGAGGCTCAAGGGTACAATGCTCTCGTCGCTGACAACGATGACAACAACGCTCAGCTTGAGTCTCTCGCAAAAACCAGGGAGATCACAGAGTGGCGCAGAGCGTTTAAAACATCTTTATGCTTCGCCATTCCAGTCTTCCTCATCAGTATGGTCATTCCGATGGTAATTCCAGCTCTCGACTGTGGAAGTATTATCGTTCTATTTCCTGGATTATACCTGGGAGATATCATTTGTCTAGTCCTTACGATACCCGTCCAATTCGGCATTGGAAAACGTTTTTATATCTCAGCATACAAGTCCATGAAACATGGCTCGCCTACAATGGACGTACTAGTAGTCCTTGGCACATCAGCGGCATTCTTTTTCAGTGTAGCAGCGATGGTCGTTTCGGTTCTTGCTCCTCCGCACACTCGTCCAAGTACAATCTTCGACACCAGCAGTATGCTCATCACTTTCATCACCCTCGGCCGCTTCCTGGAAAACAGAGCAAAAGGACAAACCTCGAAAGCCTTATCCCGCCTTATGTCATTGGCTCCCTCGATGGCGACTATTTATGCTGACCCGATAGCGGCAGAAAAAGCATCAGAAGGATGGGATGTAACAACTGGCTCTGGATATGAGCCAAAGTCTGACCCCACTCAGGACAGAAATGCCGCAGAGGAGAAGGTGATCCCTACCGAGCTGATCCAACTTGGTGACATCGTTATCCTACGACCTGGTGATAAAATTCCCGCTGATGGTACCGTCACAAGAGGCGAGACCTACGTGGATGAGAGTATGGTTACAGGAGAAGCAATGCCGGTTCAAAAGCGGAAAGGTAGCCTTCTCATTGGAGGTACCGTTAATGGCACGGGTAGAGTTGATTTTCGAGTTACGAGGGCTGGTAGAGACACTCAGCTCAGCCAGATCGTGAAGCTCGTCCAAGATGCTCAAACGACAAGAGCTCCCATCCAGCGCCTCGCCGATGTCATCGCGGGTTACTTCGTGCCTACCATTCTCTTCCTTGGATTCGTGACGTTTGCAACCTGGATGGTTCTCAGTCATGTTCTCACAAACCCGCCAAGAATATTCATGGATGAAGCCAGTGGTGGGAAATTTATGGTCTGTGTGAAGCTCTGTATCTCAGTCATTGTCTTCGCTTGTCCTTGTGCTCTAGGCCTCGCCACTCCTACTGCCGTTATGGTTGGAACAGGTGTTGGTGCAGAAAATGGTATTCTTGTGAAGGGTGGTGCTACTCTCGAAACCGCGACCAAGATCACTCAAGTGGTTCTCGACAAGACTGGCACTTTGACTGTGGGCAAGATGAGCGTCGCCAGTTTTGAGATTGTCTCTACCTGGAATAATAACGAATGGCGAAGGAAGCTGTGGTGGTCGGTTCTTGGTCTTGCCGAAATGGGTAGCGAGCATCCCATCGGTAAAGCTATCCTGGCTGCTGCCAAAGAGGAGCTTGGACTCGGAATTGAAGGTACGATCGATGGAAGTATCGGAGGTTTTGAGGCTGCTGTTGGCAAAGGTATCAGCGCCCTTGTGGAACCCGCTACGAATGCCGAGCGTGCTCGATACCGAGTTCTGATTGGCAGCGTTCGCTTTCTCAGCGAGAGCAAGATTACTGTACCGCAAGTTGCCATCGATGTCTCCGAAGAAGCTAACACGAAAGCATCGGACAGTTCCAAAATGGCTTCGGCCGGAACTACCAACATCTTCATCGCTATCGACGGAGCTTACACTGGCTACCTCTGCCTCTCCGACACCGTCAAAGACGGTGCCCGCGCTGCAATCGCGGCCCTGCACCGCATGGGTATCAAGACCGCCATTGTCACAGGCGACCAGCGTTCCACGGCTCTTGCGGTTGCTCGCATAGTTGGCATCCCATCTGAGAACGTAAATGCCGGCGTAACGCCAGATCAAAAACAAGCCATCGTTCGCGGTTTCCAAGCCAAGGGAGAATGCGTTGCAATGGTAGGCGACGGAATCAACGATTCCCCCGCTCTGGCAACCGCAGACGTGGGTATAGCCATGGCATCTGGCACAGATGTCGCTATGGAAGCAGCAGACATCGTCCTTATGCGTCCAAATGACCTTATAGATATCCCAGTTTCCATTCAACTCGCACGCTCGATATTCAACCGCATCAAGCTTAACCTTAGCTGGGCTTGTGGATACAATATCATCGGTCTCCCGTTCGCAATGGGTGTCTTCCTACCCTTTGGGTGGCATTTACATCCCATGGCTGCTGGCGCTGCAATGGCGGCTAGTAGTGTTAGTGTTGTGGGAAGTAGCTTGTTGTTGAAGTTCTGGAAGAGACCAAGGTGGATGGATGATGTGTTGGCCGAGGAGAAGGGACAATTGAGACGGAAAGGAAAGGGGTGGGGCATGGGTGGTTTGGTTGGGAATATTACGGACTTGACTCGTTACATTACAGGTCAGAAAAGGAAGGAAGAGGAAGGCTATGTTCCGCTAAATACGCTTGAAGCTGTTTAGAGGATTGGGTATACAATGGTGTTCAGCTTCTGTTTAGCGTTGCATGGGATTTGGGCCAAAACATGTAGCGAATTACATCCTCATCATCCAGAAGCTTGCTCGTTATATAATACATGACGAGAACATTCCCCCATGTTTTGATAGGCAAGTGTATTCTCAAGTCCATGGTTTCAGGTAGCTTGATGTCCATTTGAACAATTCCGAATTCTCCCCTATTATCAATAATTCGAAATCATAGTGGTCCCAAATCCTGCAATATTGCTGTTTCGTAGCTGATTGTCGATTAAGAGTCTTTCCATCTGAACGTCCTGTATCATGCAAGACCTCGCTATTTTCCAGTAATATTGTCACGATTGAGATCTTGTAATGCAATGACGACCACCAGTGTACGATAACGCCGAGGTCTATTAAAAACGATCGAAATCTCACAGCGATGATTAGACTTGGAGTACTTTGGTCTTCATTCGTTTCCACTGTGGGTATACCATCGCCAACCAGTCGTCCTCGAACTCCTAGGTAAGAAAAAGTGACCCTCTCAATATGTCCGGACACTATGTATGATCTGAAGTCTGATGAAAAGCCCCAAGTCAAGAGCCCGCACTACCAACAGCATCCGTAAACTCTTTCGCCTCCAAGATTCGCAAATACTCCGCCGCATTTCTCCACCTCGTGCCAAACTTCCTTAAGCAGTGCCGAAGCGAGTCCAAAGCCATTTGATAATTCTCATCGCCGCTCTCTCTAACCAACCATGCATAATTTGCTGCTGCCGTATACATACACTCCATGATAACAGGGCTGAGCCGGTCGAGGTCTTGGGGATTCTGCGTAGCTACGCTGATGCGATCTGCGAACTCAACAATGCTTCCAGCTACAGTCTTGAGTCCATCGATAGCCTTGATCTGCATTTCTGCTGCTTCGGTGCTGCTAGTATTACTTCCTGATGGACAGGAATATTCCTCGCAAAGGACGCACAACGTGCTATAAGTCAACGATAGTGGTGCAGTCAGGCTGAGGAAGTCCTGAGTGGTTTCAGCCTCTTCCTTGAGCTTTCGGGCGAGGATTGAGATGTCGATGTATAGTTGGTTTGCAAGACCGAATTTGGCTACGTCGGAGGGGATGGGCGGGCCGTGATGGTGGCCAAGGACTTTGCCCATCAGGGTCGAAGCTTGGCATAACCGGGGAAAGGGGTCGACTGCGTCGGAGACGGGGCTAGATACGAGCCGTTGGACTACGAGGGACATTTCTCCTTGCTCCTATTGGCGGGTGTTAGCATGTAGTTTTAATAGCGGACGTCGAAATTACCCAAGCGGAGTCGTTCACTGGAAGTGCATTATCAGGTTTGGGCTCTTGGGTGGTCAAGATGTGACCTTGACTACCAATTGATATGATTCTGAAAGCGGTTAGCCATCAATACACAAGAGCCACAAGGACTGAAACAGGCCCTCCTACTTATCCGCAATAAGTACACCCCACCAGGTGCGGCGTCGTTCTTCCAGCTCGGTCCAGGTTGACTATTATCCCAACATTAGCGCAAGTAAAGGATATTGTGAGTTAACTCACTGGTCTGCCCAGGAGTTCCAAAGTCTCATTGTGTCCATTGATTCCCAGTAGGTTACCATATCTGATGCACCAGCCTGCAGACATCCAAGCAGCAGGATAAATTGCCTGGCCGTATTCGAACCAAGTGATCAGAAGGCCAGCTTGAAGAACAAATAACGAGACAGCACCAGCTGCCTCCGCCATAGCAAGAAAGCGTTTCGCAGATACATAAATTGCTGCCTGGTAGCTTTCGATGCTATCTGGAGATCTCGATATGATGAGCTTCATGCATAGGAGTAATAGGGCAAAATCTGGACCAGCCTCCCACTGTGGGTTGCGCATATCTACCATCAAGCGCTTCTGCGATACAATTGGCATCCACAAGTGGACGGTAGCAAAGTACTCGCTGGCGATGGCTGTTACGGAGTTTCCATCTCCCAAGTGCTCTAGGACATCCTGATAAAGAATCAGCTGCGATCATGAAAGTCTAGAGAATACAATCCAATTTATGGTGCTCATATCCAAATATTGGCGGCAAATACAACATATGGATATCTTGAAGTCAGGCAGTGACTTACTATTGGCGGTTGGAGAAGCGGTTTTGGTATATGTATGCTTAATCACGCAATCAGTTTCGTACCCCTCAAAATTGGCTGATAGAAGAACCATACCCTCCATTTTTGAACGTCTCTTTGTCGAGTACTGCAATTGCTGGGAACTTGTTTTGCATGCCCTGCAATGCATAGTCTTGTGGGTGGTTGTAGGACGGGACGCCTGCTCCGAGCGAATCAGGTGCCGACATTGCTGTCGAGGAAGGAGTTGTATAGGATGTCGGTGGGCTTATCATGGAGTGGTTACCGTTCAGTCTGGACTCAAGCTCAATGACTTTCATACTCAAGGCATTGAACTCTTCTGATGTTGGAGCAGGGGACGCATCGGAGTAATCGCAATGGCGGTTCATTCTTTCACACAATGCACATGCCGGCAGCGCCTTGTTACATTTGCGCTTCTGCTTTCTGCAGGAAACACAAGCCATGTTTGCTTTTGGGACGTGTGGCTCAGACATGCCATCGCCATTAGGTGGTCCGTACATCGACATGATTTCACGCGGCCGCTTGCTTGGAGGACGTGTCTCCTGGGGAGTAGGAGTTATTGCAGTTGTCTAAACAGGTCGTATCCTTTCCGCAGGTTAGCGTCTTGAAATAAGTTTTGTGAAGAGTAGATGTGAACAGTGGGAGATTGTGAAATTTTAAGACTGAGGTTGGAGTCGCGCCTGTCGAACTCATGAGCTTGGGTCGCATCAGCAGCATTCTGCCAGACTTGCCCAGGTGGTGAGTCGGTAAATCTCCGGATGTAGGGTTTGGGTTGAGAGGGAGGCGAGGAGAGCTTGTCATCTATTTTCATATGCAATTCATTCACTAGTCCAGCTCATTCAACCCATTCATTAATGTTTACCTACAGCAGCATGTCTTTAGACATGTCGACTACAGAAGACTTCTCTTATTTGTGAGCTCTACCCTTTGGAATTGAGATTAGACTATGTTTATCTCAATTTGCGCCGACAAACTTGGGGACAAAGGTGCTTTTGAAGGCACTCTTGATGCAGATTCTATCATTCGACCAATTCTCGATCACTAAAATGAAGGATAAATACAGACTATGTCCAAAGGATACTTCTGGCATCTGGGAAATCTACATTTCGAAAGTGGAATAGTCTCCTCGGACCATTGGGAACCTTTGTTGATGATTATGGATGAGCTGGAAGCGGCTTGTGAGGAAGAGGAAGAGTATTTCCTAGATTGGGTGAGCCCACAGTAAGTGTCATAACTGTTTACTATCGGCATTATCGCCCAAGAAATTTTACAATGACTCTGCATCTTCTCGCAGATCAAGTGTGATATATTGGAGACCGCTGAAGATAGCGATGTCAACGAGACTGAAAATAAGAACGACAGCGGGCTTGATTTGGTTCCCTGAAGATTCCGGCATTCTTTGAACGATTTAGTTGATTTTGGTGGTTTCTTTCAAGGGAATGAGGCCCTGTTGAACCATGTTGTTTTAGCTAGAGCTCCCAAGTTATGAAGGCAATATTTTGATGATAATCTTTCCTTTGGAAACTAGGCATGATACAAGTGGTTGTTTCACATAAAAAGGTTGAAAGAGCTATATAAAAGTTTCATGTAAAGCATCGAGTGCAGTGCACTCCTCTCATGATATCCAAGTAAGTTACATGTCCCCTTGCGATTGCTTTCGGCGGCCAAGCACTCGTTGAGATTTGAGTAGCATATCTGCAGATCTCCAGAGCGTTTTGGAAGAAGGTAGAATACTCTTGTACCTTTTTGTATGAAATTAAGAGCCAAGTTCGCCAGTGGATCTATCCCAACTGTTCACATACATCTGCACCATGACATTTACTGCAACAGGCAAATTTACCGGTTGATACACATGCGCACTGGAGTCTTGAGTAAGTGTCACTTCTTCCGAAGGGGAGTTGAGAGATTGGGTATGATTGGGGAGGAAGGTGTGTGTCTTGAAGATCCTGAAACAACCTGAGAGGGGGGGTTAGTTCGGAGAATATCCTCGTTTTCCAAGTTGATCCAACAGATCCCCAGACACCTTCTCAAGAAGCAGGCGCAGCTGTATCCATACCAGGTGTGGCTTTGAGGAATTTGAGATCACAGGCTTATCTTGTGAAAACATGAGAGCCTTCCTGGCACCATTTCTTTTAGTAAGCCCCCGATTAGAATACCCAGTGCCACTCTGAGGGAGCGGTTGACAATTTCTACATCTGAATCCCTTAGGTTTCTGTACAATCAATAACTGCTTCAATCCAATTATTCTAGCCCAAGGTAATTTTCAAAGGCTACAAATCCCGGCACCAGCTTGAACAGAGACGAGGTTGTGCCCCCTATACACATAGTTGTTAATGCTTTTTGTTACCATCAAGCTTTCATTCTTGTAATTGCTTCACTAAAGGATCTGGCCCGACTTTGAGGATCTTCTGTAGAGTCAAAAATCATGAGCTCCTACCAGCTATCGCCTTCAAAAGGGGTTATAGGAAAGCATTGACCAGTGCCAACCCAGATCCACAGCGTCCTACAAACGAAAGCATGAGTCGCATATTAGTTTTCTCTTGCAAACAAATACGTACAATGAGACGAGGGAACTATACGTTGGGATTCTGCCGAGGGGAAACGAAAGAAGTACTTATGAACGCAAAGAGTACAGAAAGGCCAAGGTGCTAGAGAGTGGAAACAGACGTTGCGAAGGATCAGCAGTTGGATGTGTAATTTTTGGTATATAGCGAACCTGCTTTCTCTTGCGGAATGTCGATCTGGTCCTAAAAAGACGGCACCAATACTGTATCTTTACTGATAGTCGTTTGAATACCTCGTAGAGCGGATGGTTTTCTATGCGATAGGCCTGTGGGATTATAACCAAAATAAGATCGACAAATGCCCCCTTGGACTCCACCAAAGCAGGCAGGTACAGCAGAATCCGGGCCTATCTTATGGAACGCATCTTGTCTGAATGTCCGAGTCGTCGCCGAAACGCTACACAAGCCGCCAGTCATGGACTTGTAGAGGTTTTGACAAGTTGGCTGGGAAAGACTTGACTCATCAGTATCTCCGAAGGAAGGATCCTTCTACTCTGTAACATGGCACTAACGAGTTCCACATAGCTCGATCGGTTTTTATAAGGCTGTATTTCTTACAAAGAGGCGAAATAAGTTCTGAAAATAATTAGTATATCAACTTAGGAAAGTGTTAGACGGTCACTGGTAGGGATATAGGAATGCTTCTTGGGTGGTCGTATTATTCCAACTTTATCCATCTGGCATAAAAGAATAAAAGAATATCTCAATCGTAGATAGGAGGAGAGATACTTGCCCTTTCATTCTCGAGCAATATCTGAAACACAGCAGTCTACTGTTGCATGGCAATATCTAATATTTATTCCATGAGAACTGGATGCTCGACGAAATTTGCGTAGAAGCTAGTGAATTCCATGCGAGTGAAGATGGTTATCGCAAGAAAGGCTTGTATAGACCAGGCTATAGTAGGGTTTACCGCAGGCAATTTCAATACCGTCAACAACGGGCACCTGACCTCCGAATCAATTTTTACGTTTCCTCCTTGCACCACTTCGTTACAGACTTTGGCCACATGAGGCTAATTTTTTTAAGCGCAATATTGATCTGCATTCCTATAATCTTCCCTCTGTAGGAATGCGGTCCCGAATAATGTGATCGCTGTGATCGCTGTGATCGCTGGTGTCGTCGGGGTCGCAAAGACTCGCCTTGATGAACTCCAAATATAAATAACGGCATCCTGTTCCTTGTGGAATATTTCTCATCATCATCTCATCAGCTTCACTGTCTCTACTATACAATCTCAACACTCACTTCTCTAAAAGCTCTGTCATACATACTTTCAAACCAACATCAAGATGCGTTTCCTCACCATCTCTAGCACTCTGGCCTTTGCCTTGACTGCTTCCGCAGCTCCCCAGTTAGGACTTGGTGGCTTGCTCGGTGGCCTCACTGGCAGCGGCGACTCCCCATCTCAAAACAGTGGGAGCAGCGCCGACACTGGAGCAAATGGCAACCAGCTACTTGACCCATCGGTAGGCCCATTCAGTCCTGTCCCTGATACCACCACCGTCGTGCAGGCAGACACCACGTGCGGGTCCAACACTCAGCTCAACTGCTGCAATTCCGCCGATACATCTGGAAGCTCTGTGGATACCGCATCGGGAATTCTCAGCGGTCTCTTGCCAGGTCTTCTTGGAGGGCAACAAGGCCTCGGTTTGTTTAGCGGCTGCTCAAAGCTGGATGTCGCGGCTCGTAAGTTTCACCATCATTCAAAATAGACACTACTAAGAAGAGTATACAGTGATCGGAGTTGATGATCTTTTGAACGACCAGTGCAAGCAGACTGCTGCCTGCTGCCAAGACACCTCTCAATCCCAGGTATTTCTTCTTCCAACGAATGGCGCTTCATGTACTAACTGTTACTTGTAGAGCGGTTTGCTCAATGTTGGACTCCCCTGCGTTGCTTTAAGCGATCTTGTGTAATACATATTGACGTTTCACACTTCGTCGCTATGAGAGCCTGCTCCCGTCTCTGGCCAGTATCAATCGCCGAGTACAGGACTGTTTTATTTGATCGATATGGGCCTTCATGACCCTCTTTACTTCTTTTCTTGGCAAACATCCTTTCAGTGGAGATCGTATGGGCCGTAGGCAGTTATTGAAAAACGTTGGGTTCTTACTTTAGACGTTAGTTTTGGGCTCTATCTATAGTATTATCCAAGATAACAATTAAGGGGCTTCTAGATTTATACTTCTGTCTATTGTGATGTTTTAATAACTGATATAACGATAGTCTGACATTAATTTATTATAAATATTTAAATTATTATTTTCTTTAGATTAATTAAAATAAGTAATTAAATATATTTTAAAACCATAAGATAAGTATATTTATAAGAATATATTAATATTAGATCTAGATTTATAATTGATATAATTATTATAGACCAGAAATGAAATAAATTAATGTAAATAACTTAAATAAGAGATCGTATATAAAAAGAATTAATTAAAAAAGAAAAATTAAAAGACCTAAAAACTTTTACTTCCCACTACTGGTGGCGGTCATGCTGGCAGATAATATCATTATCAGATCAACGTTCATGTATAAAAGTCTTACACAAGATCCTGAAACCAGTCCTCGTGGTCTTCTTTCTATCTACTGTCTTACTAACATCGGCGTCATCTCTCTGCCTGCATATTTAGTTGGTACACAGATATGGGGCAAATTATTGATGTAATTACCGTGGTTCATATAATAAACCTGACTGCCTTTGTTTTTTTGGCGAGTGGCAAATTGCAAATTCTTGCCGGGGTGTGGTGACGGTCAGTTGAGTGATATCTAAGGCCATGAGAATGGAGGGGACTAAGAATTCGACGAACAACAGGAATATCAGTTGTTTACGTAATACAGGCCAGCTTGAAAGGCAGCTTCAACTGACATGTGGCAAACTAAGTCATCCGAAACGGAATGGATCAAATTGAAGCGGATACATACTGACGATACCGGGCTCGGAATTTTTCGTCGAAGCACCTATCCGTTCCGGCCGGATACAGGTACATGGGCTCGAAACAAGTGGATCAGCTATCAGGACTACACAACAAAGTAGTCTGGAATATCATCGCGCAATAATGATATTCATTTTGACGGATAACCATTAAAACTGAACATTATAACTCGCACCAAGAAGCCAAGAGGATCAAAAGCAGCTACTTCTCGTCAGATTCAAATCATTCTATCGAACATGCCAGTCTTTCAGGAGACTTCCAATGGATCTCGAGACTTGCGAATCCTCCGCTCACGCGAACTTCCTTTGCCTAGGTTAACTCCTCGGCCTTCTCAGTCATCCAGCGGTCACGAGAAACATGAAGTTATTGTTATTGGAGTGCTTATCTCATCCCATTCCTGGTTTATACTGCACTTCTCTGACTTCTTTGTCACAGGCTGGTCCCGCTGGGATGATGCTTACCTTGCTGCTTGCACGGTATGGCCTCGGAGACACTCTGATGTGCTATGATTCGAAGCCAGGAACCCTGAAAGCTGGGCAGGCCGATGGGCTCCAGCCACGCACTTTGGAAGTTCTCAAGAGCTTAGATATTGCAGATGAAATCATCAACCACGGGTGTCACATGTCGGAAGTAGCTTTCTGGAATCCAAAGAGTGGCGGAAATGGAGGTGGCATCGAACGTACTTCGTTCGCGCCGGATGTCGTTGTCGCTGCGCGATATGAGCACGAGGTCACAATCCATCAGGGCCGTATTGAGCGGATCTTAGAGGATAATTTGTACCAGTACTCAACGACTTCGATCCAGCGATCGACCAATTTCATCGATTTTAAATTTGATGCAGCTGGAGATGCAGAATACCCTCTGGAAATTCAGCTCGAGCAAGAGATGGGTGACGGGAACAAGACGCGAAAGACTGTTCGCAGCAAATACCTCATTGGTGCTGATGGCGCGCATTCGCAAGTTCGGTCTTCGATGGGACTAGAGCTCACGGGTGAGACGACGGACCATATTTGGGGTGTGGTCGACTTCATAGCAGACACGAACTTTCCCGACGTACGAAAACGCTGTGCAATCCATTCTGATGCTGGATCTGTCATGATCATCCCTCGCGAGCGCATCAGCAGTGGCCAGTACCTGACTCGCCTGTACGTGCAAATAAAAGGTGAGGTTCCTGTTGAAGAGCCGAATCCCAGCGAGATCCTGTCGCGGAAGAGAGATCGCAATCGGCGAGCGGCTATCACGCTCGACTTCATCATTGCACAAGCCCAGCGCGTCCTTTCTCCTTACACCATCACAGTCAAGGATGGTACAGAGGTTGACTGGTGGGCTGCATATCAGATTGGGCAGCGTATGACTTCCAAGTTCTCCATGAGTGATAATGCTGGACAGGACCGTGTCTTTATTGTTGGAGATGGTGCGTTATGCTTTGCCTCCGCTTGGAAGTGCCTTTAATAACGAGAGACAAGCTTGTCATACACACAGTCCAAAGGCAGGTCAGGGAATGAACGTCTCGATGATGGATTCATATAATCTCGCCTGGAAGTTAGCTCACACGATCCACGGTCTTAGCCCCCCAGAACCAAAAAATCACATCTTAGCGACATATGAGGCCGAGCGGTTGACAATTGCTCGTATGCTCATTGAATTCGATACTAAGTTCTCGTCGATGTTCTCTGGGCAAATCGGCTCCGAGAGTTCTGTGGAGGGATTAACCCACGAGCAGTTCCTCAAAGTTTTCAGCGATGGTAGTGGGTTTACCAGTGGCTGTGGGATTGAGTACCCTGAGGGAATCCTTGTTCGGTATCCTACTCAGGATACTTGTTGTCCCATCAACAGCGACCAGTATCTCTTGGGAGCTTTGAGGCCTGGACGACGACTACTAGACTCGGTAGTGAGACGATATGCAGATGCGAATTTGAGACATCTGCAGGATGGTATGCTTTCTGAAAAGTCTTATCACACACGCTCATAACAAGTGCCTTAGAATTCCCCTCCACAGGTATATTTCGAATTCTCGTATTCACGACTACCGATCTAATTGATGCGCATGGTATCTCCTCGCGTTCATTAACCCAAATTTGCAAGAATATAATCCCAACTTTCCCACCGGACACAGTGGGCGTAGTTGTGATCCATCCATTCCTGGAACGAGTATTTGAGTGGACTGATATTCCGAGCTGTGTCAAAGAGGTGGCGGAGATGAGGGTTCATGGCCCTGCTCATAGAGGACTGTACAGCACATACGGAGTCGATGAAGATAATGGGGCTATCGTTGTCGTACGGCCTGATGGATACGTGGGAATCGTTTGTTCGATTCAACACCCGTCTGAGGCCGACACATATTTGAGTCAGTGCTTAGTGAAGATACGTTAGGAGCTTTTGCTGCCCTACTATGGGTCAGATTTGAAGAGAAGTTAGACGGTGTTGACATCTGTTGTCAATGGCCAGCATATCTATCTTATCAAGGACGGATGTTCTATAATTATACTTAGGATATTTTTAAGATAATTAAGACTATAATTATGGCGATATATAGAGCACAGGATCTATTGACAGAGTATATACGATCACTGATTGGATCACTTGACCTCATATATACTTAATTGAGCTCATAAAACCTGATCTACTTACTATATAATTAGTTAAATCAAGGTTTTCTCCCTTTTTCTTTCTTTTTTCCTTTAAATAGAGTTAGTTGATAAAACTGTTAGAAGCATTCTACGGAACTCTCCTAGAAGAGGGGATTGGTTCCGTAGCTGTGAGGGGTTAACCCCTAAAGAGACTCGGGACTGGCCCGAGCTGGTCAGAGGTCAGCTGACGGACCACTTACGGTCCGTCACCAGGACAACGGGTTGT
>QYAO01000093.1:0-11112 GCA_003988895.1 Hyphodiscus sp. D1413 | reverse complement strand
CCCCTCCGTAGACTTGTAGAGAACAGACATCATACCAACCACCAAACCAGACCCAGAACTAAGTGCACTCAATCGAGTATACTCATCCTTGTGATCCCAACAAAAAGTTCTTAAAGAGTTTTATTTTTCTTTCAAAGTATATAGTTCTTAATTAAGTTTATATTTAATATATTTTAATGTATTATTAATTTAAAAGAATTTAATATATTAGACCTATTTAGGCCTGTAAATATATTTATTTTAAGAGGAAAATACTAAAACTTAATTGAACTATTCTCTATTCTATACTTAGAATAAACATTAAGGGGATACAGGCTGTCAGGAGTGGTCCTTTTTCTGAGAGTTAGGTCTTTACTCAAATGGCTGAGTTCCGTGTTTCCGGTAGTGTTTCCGGTAGCGCTTCCGGTAGTACTTCCGGACAGTTTCTCCACCCTTGTAAGCCCAAAGATGGAGCGGTCCCTAATTGATGCTGGCCCTCTATCAGCCGGTATGGCTTCTTTTCTTCTTGTGTCCGAGAAGCCGATTGCAAAGTTGTATGAATGCGAATATGATAATGCGGATCGCCTGGAAAAACTCGGCACAAAAGGTCGAACATGTCTAGGGGGGCGACGGGAATTCGACCTCGGGCAGTCACTGGAGAGCGCTCGGCTAATAGGGATATGGGGTTATGGGGTTATGGGGTTATGGGGCTAAATATTAGTAAAAGTATATATCTAAGCTACCCGGCCTTTCTTTACGCTTTTATCTTATAAAGTATTGGTTCTAATAGGGCTTCATTCTAATTATGAACAAGGTATTATAGGCTGGAGTGGCTATCATATCCAGAGCTAGAGGTCTCTTCCTGAAAATTTACCACCCTTGTGAGCAAATGCCTCCTGATCATTGAATAAAGCAACTAAGGTCAGTTTCGCACGTATCAGTACTGTACTATACTAGTCTGGGCCTAGCCTGGTATAAGCCGGGCTTTGTGGAGGATTGTTTCCCCGCCCCCATGCGGGTTGTAGATATCGTCCTCCAGCTGTACAGTAGGTGGTGGTAGCATTCATAGATGATCTTCTTATGATCTTCTTATCGCAACTGATATTTTTTGAAGGCTCTAGATCATTGATATATACTTCATACGGCCTCGTACGAATTCTTGGCATTCTCCAAGGAAAGAACCTGTGAGCTAAACAGGCACTGTGTTCATCATAGGTTCCGTTCAAGTACTCTCGTAATTGCCTACAGCCCAGTTCAGGACCAAGAAATCTTGCGAGAAGAGCTGAGCTAGAGATCATATAGAGTGCTGGTGAAAGTCAAACCTCGTCTTTTCCGCAAGGACTGACAATGGAAGTACTACTAAGAACGAAGGATCGCTCTGGTGACTCCAAAAGTGCTGAACCCTTGCCGAAAGAGAACCCAGTCGTTGTGGTATCGGGGTCCAGTCTCCCACAGTAGTAACGGGCCTTGGACGTCTGAGCGTGGAGAGAGCGGGGTGATAGTGGCTCCTAAGTATGGGGCTACCGAGTCTGTTCACCAGGGTACAGAGCCTATAGTTTCATGGCAAACAACAGTATTGCTGCGCCAGCTAGGTGGCTGATAGGTGGCTTGTTCAGGACTTTTGGAGCAATCTTTCGTAAGCCAATCCCCATTTACAACTGTTGGCTCAGTGTTGGCCATACAGTATTGTTTTTGAACGGAACTACTTATATAATCATATCCTACTGTAGCGATAAATCTACCTCACCCCGCCTTCACCCCGCCTTCAACTATCTCCCACACTTCTCATTCCTCACTCCACATACGATGGATGAGCCAACGCCCTCATTCCCTCCAGCCCATAAAACCATGGGGAACAATGCCGATACACCCCCCGCTAAAGGTTCGTCCTGGTTTCCCATGAAGAATAGCTATTTGGCTGGCTGGATTTTAACAGAGCTACTACAGAACCCAAGAGGAAGGTTCAGGCAAGAGCGTCTCGAGCCTGTCAAATGTGCAAGGTGAAGAAATCAAAGGTATCCTTTCCGTTTCCGTCTTTCTCTTAACACACGGCATACCTATCTAATCGGGGCTTCTCCGGTATGTAGTGCGACGAACGAACACCATGTAAACAATGTGCAGGTAAGATAGTCTGACAACTCCTAGCATGCTCTTCGCTTCAAAACTTATACCCCGTATCATTTCTGAGTTTCGACCTTACAAATTATAGTACATAATTGGCAGTGCATTTACGAGCCCAGTGCTCGAGCCTGCGCCTCCGGCCAGATAAGAAGCTCGGTTGGTCGAAAGTCAGACTTCCACACAAGAAACGAGCTCCCACCAACCTCATCATCGACCGGCACCCCACCATCAAGGAATATCAGTGCAGTAGAAGAGCATTCTATGGCGGCTTTTGCCGCGGAAGCTTGGCCCGGTCTGCAAGCAGGTGTGCAATCTACGAGAGAGAAAGACCGCCGCGTCCGAGGCCATCAAACACGGCGATCAACCAATTCAGGTGGCCGTCAAGGATCCCCGCGTGGAGTATCTGACAGTCCACAAGATGTTCAGCCACTTGGCGACATCAATGAGCGCACCAGTGGTACAGAGTATTATGGCCGGTCTTCAAACGTAGCGTTGCTTGACCAGCTCTTTGCTCATGCACGATCAAAAATGCTAGATGGGAAGCCATTGGGCGAGGGCCTTCCCTTACAAGATGACCGTGGAATTACCGAAAAGTCAGGAGCTGGAGAAAATTGCGGTTATGCATTAGACCCCCCAGCGACCCAAAAAGAAGGCCAGTTAAATACTAGTCGCATGTCGATTGTGAACTTACTTTATGATGATGACGCACCCTCAGATTCTGATTCCAGCCCGAAAACACCGAGTGCCATATCGAGATCATGTGAAAGTGGTACAACACATCACTCAGGAATTTCTATGCTGGGAGCCAGCCCGATAATGACCCCGTTGCGGGATAGCCATACTTCGCCTATGAGAGGGGAGAGTTTTGAAGCTTTTGAAAAGTCCAATGGACCGAACCTAACGCAACAGACACATAGATATAATACCTCGCCGACGCTGAGGTCGACGGATGTATTTGGGCGAGGCCGTACAGAATTGCTCATGGAACAAGAATATGTACGGCTCTTCTTTGCAAACCTGTACTATATTCATCCATTTTTGTCGAAGAATTCGTTCCTGCAACAATGCGAAAGAGATATCTGGTCATTGTGGCCCTTGAGTCGCGTATCGAGATGCCAGGCACACTTCATGGCTCTTTATAATATCGTCATTGCGGTTGGGTCGCTGACCAGCAATATCGACACATTTGGCGATTTCAAAAAGCAGCTACATGAACGGGTTGACGATAGTCATACTGATGCATTAGATGCTACCTCATCTATACAGCTTTCGAAGGTCTATTTTCGACGGTCAAAAAGATTTCTGGGGGATTGTTTTGAAGCATCTTCGTTGGAAGGAGCACAAGCCCTTGTTTTAATGGTAAGAATATCTTTTTCATACAGTCCCAAAAGTTTTATGCTTGAGACATACTTAAGTCATCTGAAAAGTCTCTTTACTGCCAAAACGCCTTGAGGCCGCACGCGTGTTATATGTACAGTGGTATGGCTGTGCGCACAGCCCTCGCAATAGGTCTGCCAGAGGAATCAATGTCTCAGTCTCCTGATACATTGAATTCGGCTCGCAAAACTTGGTGGTAAGCATCCCAGTGTGTGAAGCTTTCATATATACTGCATAGTTGATGCTTAACTATTGTCACAGGGCCATTTATTCTCAGGAAATGTACGTTAATAATCTGCCTTGTTTGATTCGAATATTACTCAACACCCTTTAGAGATATGTGTTGTTCCTCGGGGAGAATCAGTGGCCTCATGAGTCCAGATTGTTACAACATGTCCTTCTCTGAAATTTATGTACGTATACCCCGGCCGAGAGACCATCTCCTGCACAGTATATGACAGGAGGCTAATTTTCCCAAAGGGACGAGACAGCACCAGCCCTGATATCGATGCATCGTATGTATCTATTATTCCTGAGATGGTCAGCTTTGCCGCACTTCTTCTACGCGCATCCAAGGAGATATACAACGATGCGAAACACCGATCATTACCGGAGAAGTCCGAGATCGCCTTCAGCCTCGATGAGTGCTTCACAGACTGGAGACGTAACCTTCCTCCGTGGCTTAAGATGGACTCCAATCCGTTGAGAGAAGCGGAATGGGTGGGGAAGCAAAGGATCGTTCTGGAACTGCGTAAGTCAATGCGAATCTTCAGGCCAGATCTTCTTGAAGCTGACATCATTTCAAGGGTATCATAACGCAAAAATACTATTGCATAGACCCTTCGTCGCGGCATCCAACTTGCATACGTCCTCTGGGCTAGACCGCAACGTTGAAGCATGCCTAGCGGCAGCACGGTCTACGATCCATTTGCTTTATGACTCATATCTGCATCGATACTACTTTCGCACTTGGAGATACAATTGCACCTACACCATATATGCTGCAACGATAGTGTTGTATCTTATACTCCTAGACTATAATGCGGCCCCTACAAACGACTTGATCTCCGATGTGCAGAAATCGCTTGAGATTCTATCGTCGATGGAAGAAGCTCCCGTCGTAAGACGGTGTACAAATCTAGTCAGAGAGCTCTTAGGAGTGGCAAATGAGCATGTCTGGCAACGTCAAGCAAAAATGCAGTCCCTAGAAAGTGAACAGCAATTTTTTGAAGGATCTGATGTCCAGGCTGGCTCACGAGATATTTTCGTTCATAGTAGCCCTCTAGACCTTCGTCGCTCAGAACAGGGAAGTTTTCGGATCCAGTCCACTCTAGATATTCTTCAGCCATCGTTTGGTTTTAGCAACAATGGCGGAATTGCTACTTCAATGAACGAAATGTGGACATCTATGATGGATCCTACAATTCTTGAATCTTGTACAATTGGTGGTGAAGATGGAGGGAATCTTTCGTTTGATTCGCCATGGATAATGAACGAACCGAATACGTGGGATATGGATTAATTTATTTGTATTAATAACATTCAGTTGTAATTAAAATGTAACATTTATTCAAGCCTCATGATTATATTATTTATGAACCATCTTATATCTCAAATGATAATCATTAATTAGGGTAGTAGAAAATAGAACCACAAGAAATAGAATCCATGATATATTATGCAAGAATAAAAAGTAAGCAAACTTGAATGATTATAAGAACGTAGAGATAAATATAATGACGGTAGAATTATGCGCCCGCTGTACCTGAAAGAAGAGTCTCCTGCATACACCTGCATACACAGCTGCAATTGTACCGCAGCTTGGATACTATTGGCAGTATACTCAAGGCACGTGGGAGCCAGATATTGCCAAAGCCAAGGTAGATAGATGCAGCCCCCGCTTGCTATTCCGGGCTAACTTCTGCAGAGGCTGGTCAAGCAGTTATGGGAGCCGAAGTAGAAACCAGTCCTATTATTACTCGCATTGGAACTAAAACTGTAGCGGCATCTCTACCAGCTCATTCAGCCTTGTTTAAACTGTCAAACAATTTGCGACATACACCTACAAGCACAAGGCCATAGCAATGACGCAGCTCGGCGATGAGACGAGCAACGTGCCGAATACGCACAATATATTGGATGGTGGCAGGGGCCGGTTCAACTGCATCTTTACACCCGCTCATACAAGATGGCACTCAATAAGCTATCGATATTAAAAGTTGTGGAATGAAATGAAGGAAATTAATATCACTCAATGAAGGTGGCAGCGTGACGTAGTTCAAGAAAAGGAAAGCTCTGAAAAACGTCTTTGAATATCTGTGTTTCCGGCTGATATACGAGTATTTAGTAAATTACCAATTTCTCTTTTCCGTCCTAAGACCATCAAGCATATAACCGCAGAAGAACTAGAGCAAAATTCACTGGCCTGCATGGCTTACTACTCGATTACGCGAATCGCTGATGTTGGAGGAAATATCCTGCTTTGGGGTATTTAGGTCTTTATTTACCTAAGCACAGGAGGGTTTGCGTGAGCCCCTCTGAAAATTCTCGAGACAAATAATGGTATTCCGATTACCAACTTATTTACGCAGTGCCCCAAATTTTCACATAAGCCTGTTCGACCAGGTTCTCCCTCCCTTCCCTCACCTTTAGCTCAAAAGGAAACCAATTGGGCTGCACATTAAAGCCCTTCGTATAATCATAATCCGGATACTTCCACCCCTCTTTGGCATTGATATCGCACGCATATGCGATTCTCGCAACAAGCAAATACAGACTTCTTTCCGCGAGATTCAGCCCCGGACAAATTCTTCTCCCAAATCCAAATGCGCTGAAACCCTGGATATTTGGATATGTGCTCAAAGGTTCTTTGTATGTTGGATAGTGAGGATCAAGCCAGCGTTCTGGGAGAAATTCCTCCGCATTGGGGTACAAAGAGGGGTCGCGGTGAATTGCCCATTGGTTGGCATGGACGTTCGACCCTGCTCGCAGGAAGTATTTCTTGCCGTCGATCTCATAGATATCGTCTTTAGTAAGCTGATGGGGGACACCGCCTGCAGTGACTGGACGCCATCGCAGTATTTCCTTCACCACAGCCCTGACAGTGGGGAGGTTTTCCATGTCTTCGAGACCTGGAAGGCGTTCGGATCCGACAACTTCATCAAGCTCCTTCTGTAAAGCTGCTAGCGATGAGGGATGGCGAATCATCGCAAGCATAAAATTCATCATTGCTGCCGCTGTTGTCCCTGATCCGGCTTCAAACAGTGTACCGATGACATACGCCCCTTCATCATCACTTAGACCCCACTTCTCCTGCTCAGAAAGGAATCTACTGGTGAAGTTTTCCTCTTTCAATGTCCCATCCGCCATTTCCTTGCGAACGTCGTCCTGTAAACTCCTGAAAAGATCCAATTCTTCCAAATGTAGGGCCTTCCCCTCGCGTTTAAATGGCGCCATAAAATCAGGTAAATACATTAACCACGTTAATGTATCCACTAGATATGCGCCCGGACTGGCAACACGTTCAACCGTATGCACAACCCTTAGAATTCTCTTCACATAGCTCTCTTCTCCCGTAACAAGCCTCTTCCCAAATGCAATCCGCAGCATCAGACCTGCAGCATATCTTTCAAACCATGTCTCATACTCTTCTGGTTTTCTGATCAGGTCATACAGCATCCTCAGGCTCTCTTCCGACTGTACAGACCCGTATGGTACGACAGCGGAGTGCATGGTAAGATGATGCATTATTTTTCGTCCAGCACGCCAGAGATCGTTGTAGGGGAGAAGAAGAGGGCGCAAGTTGGAGGAGAGGAGTACAGCGGCCATCGGCAGTTGCTCGCGAGACGAGTAGAGTGTACTGCGGGTACGAAGGAGATCATTGGCTACTTTCTCCGTGGAGATAAGGATTTGAGGTCGTCCTGCAATAGATATCTGAGACAGAGCCCCATATTCTTGACTCCATTGAAAAAACTTGAGCCAGGAGTGGTAGGGCGGTATAGAGAGGAGGGACCCGAGAAATGGGAGGCCTGGCGCAAGTTAAATCAAAGAACGTAGAGAACGGAAATGTTAGAAGTATATTTAAGATATATCATGAACAGACCAAACACGAGAAGAGGGATCATGTTAAAGCTTGAAAGTGCTTCTCACCTTTGGGTCCAGGAGGATAAACAGTTCCAGGAGGGGTACGTTTTGTTGTAAAAACGATCTTTGCGAGGTAAAGGGCCGTTAAAACAGCAGCCAAACCTACAACTAGCGAAGGCATCTCAACTGAGCACTGGATCTCTTTTGAACCAAGGTGATCAGTGGTTGTCTGGCTTTGATGATTTCCTAGAGCATAAATTAAGCAGGCAAAATTAGAAGGGCAAAGGTATAGCCAAATTGGAATGCAAATTGTTTATGAAGTAGCTCCCCTGCCGTACCTTACCCGTAAAATAGGTAAACAAAAGGGGACTGATCGCGAGCACAGAATTCTTGAACATGTGACAGACGGTGTGGCTTCCGAATCCATGCGATCCATGCGGAAGTGCCACCGGAAGCGCTAAGTATGAAAATACCGGAAGGATCTCCAGGGAGAGCATGGTTGCCGTTTAATGGAAACCCATTGATTGAATCATTCTCGAGTCAAATGTAAAATTCGAGACACCCGATGGCCATGGCGGAATTCTGCGGTTAGGAAAACGGCGGAAGCATTACAAGGCAAACGTTTAGGCTGGAATCAGAACGATATTTCGTACCAATATAGATTTTCTTCCGTCCATTTTGTATGAATCTGGGGATTCAGGGCTAAGTACAGGACTGCTGGCTACTGCGGGGTAATGGTGCCTGATATATAAGGCTACCATGGCTCGGTCAAGAGTTGTCACGTTCGATCTACAGCTTGATATCATTATCGTACGCATCAGAATTATCGACCCTACCTTGAGTCCCCTTCAGGTGTACTAGCGGCTCACTGTTATAGCTAAGTAAATTTTCTAAATTATAGAGAACTACTTAAACTTTCAAGACGGGAAGAACAAATAACTACAATGTCAACATCTTCTGCGCCGATGTGGAGGTCAATAGTTATTTCCTTGGTTCCGTTGCCAACACGCGCGACATCCTTTAGATGGTTATCGATGTATATGCCATAGCTCCCAAAAGGAAGGTTCTTGATCACCGCCTGGCACGGCACACGGCTTCCATTCCATGTCCTAAATGTTGCAACCATCATTCTATTCTCCTCGATCCACTCACCGCGAAGACAGTCAATATCTTGTTCATAGGTGATCCCATCAATCCAGGGTCGAGATTCAATCTGCTCTCTGGTCCATGGATAGTCCCACATCTTTTTCTGCCCATTTTTGACGTTCAGTCTGGAATACGCAATCGCTGCATTTCCCGTGTGAGGATCGACATAGGTATAGTTACCTTTTTCGTCCCAACCCTTATCACACCTCTTGTAGTACAGACCTCCGTTGGACCAGGATGGGGTGAGATACTCGTCAGCATGCTGAAGGAGTTTTTTTAATTCCTCAGGCTCGGCAATCTCGGAGAGCCATAGAGCGACATAGCCGAACACTGGAGATAGATATGGTATCCATCCCATCTTCCCTTTCCCGCCCCTCATTGCTTCACGAGCTTGAGAGAGGACAGAGTCAGAATTAGGATCTGCATTTTCAACCTTGACCATCCGTCTGATCTCATTAGCGACTGCTGGAGGGTTCACATTGATACGATGGTCCATTCGGTGCAGAAAGCCATCGCCAATAGAAGGGTACAGGCTTTGGACCATGTCATAGTTCCACGGCATAAATGCCATCGTCCTACCTCAGTTAATATGCAGACGATATCGTTTGACATAATAGAAACATACCAGGCAGAGTGTCCAATTTCATCACTGTCGAAGGTCTGCTGTTGCCTCCTAGCATACCATCTCCGGAATAATCCGTTTTCGCCAACAAACCCCTTGCCAGCCCATGCAGCTTTGTACTTGGCCAGAACGTCGTCCACAATCTTAGTACCATTTCGGACGTCATTATATCGTGTTGCAAGAATCTTTTCTATATATCAGTCTCTTGGTTCACAAAGGATAGTTGAGCTTACTGGGAACTGGTTACAGATGATAAAAACTAGATTCGGTTCGCAACAGACACCCACCCAGCCTTCATTTTCCATGTCAGTAAGAATGGCGTTTTGAAGGCTGCTTCGAGTGTAGCTGAATGTTTCGGCTCCCATGCCCCAGAACAGAGGGTTCCAATGAAATACGATGGCACCGTCTTGATCGAAATGGTCATCATTAAAGAGCATCGAGAAAAGAGAAACCATATTGAGCAGATGGCCCGAATACTGGTAGTGTTATTATCTCGTTTGTAAGAAGGTAAAGAAGGCATACCATGATATTCTCCTTGCGGACAGGGTCAGCCCAAGGCTTGCGAAGCTCCTTGAGATCTGGGTCTAGGATTATGCCCGACTGACTAGTGAGATACCAGTAATCCCAAACATCGCGCCGCAGCATTTTTCCGATGAGGTTCTTGAACACAGGTTTGACCATAGAACGTACGGCAGGGAGCCGATGGTAATGTGCAGCGCCTATGGCATAGCTCATTGTGGCAATCTGGTAACGACGAGCGGTGTCCCACTCCTGACCGGGCTCCTCAGCGCCCATGAATGTCCAGTCCCCATCCTGCTGAGATGCCAGATTATGAATATGTCGCAAGTGACCACATTGCTCCCTGGTCAATTTCGGTGGATCATTAGGGAGTCGTCGAAGTAGAGGGGGAAAGTCGACTGTTACAGAGCCCATAGTGAGTTTTTGATTTGAAGATTATTGAAATAGACAATGCTATTCGGGACAGGACGAAGTATTCCCTTCCCCCTTTTATACTTTCACTTGCTCCGGCATTCCGGATATCGGTGAGCTTCTAAATGAAGAATAGCGGTCCCGGTCCGAGTCACATCGTTTACTTTCATAGGATAGCACAGGTCTCGAATTGACAAATTGTTGACCGTGTAGCTTGTAAAGTCACTGCCGGGTCAAATTACCGGAAGGACTAAGTCTGTGCACCCCCTCTTTGAATCACTGTGAGATCTAGGCAGTAGAGTCAAGTATTTGAGTAAATTGACTCAATTGAGTATATTGAAAAATATCTAAGGAGATATTCTAAAAAGGTAGGGAGAACTAGGAAATCTATTATAGAGGGGCAGTTTTGGAAGTCACGATGCTGAAAGTCACGTGGTGGACCATGTGATATGGATTGGATATCAGACACAGTTGGCGTTGGCATATATACATCTATCAGATATATATACTTTTATATAACGTGGTTTATCACCGAGTCGCGCATATCACCGAGTCGCGCACTTACCCCACATTTTTCCTACCCTTACTTTAATACGTGTTTTCTCAACAACTAATTATACAAATTCAAACCCAAGAAGCACGAATCATCTTAGCTATCAAGGCTATTCGAACATCTAAAAAACTTAGCTATCGTATAGCTATAAAAATCTACCAAGTCCCTGAAGCTATACTCCGTGATAGAATGGCTAGTCGAACCCCTCGTTATGAAACCAAGGCTAATGGTCTTAAATTGACCGAGTTAGAAGAACTAGTGATTGTTCGGAATATACTTGAGCTAGATTCAAGAGGGTTTG
>QYAO01000092.1:0-48487 GCA_003988895.1 Hyphodiscus sp. D1413 | reverse complement strand
CAGTCACGCTAGCTAAACACGCTAAGGATATAAACACACACAGACAGCTTAGTTTAGTTTCTATCTAACCAACCTAAGAATCAACTACTATTCTTGACAAAGTAGCTCATTCCATAGTACTATATCGAAGATGCCGGTCTGTTCAAACCCTTCTATGACGACTCGTAACCTTCGAACATGCTCATAGACCCGAAAACCCTCTAGATTACCGCCGTGCTGGATCTCGAGTTTATAAATACTATGCCGGCCCAGTTCGCATACGATCCGCCCTGGTGGCTATTACTGTTAGGGCTAGATATGCGGCTTAAACGCCGTACTACAGAAGAATTCTTGGCCCACTATGAGCCCAGAATGGAGCAATTCTTGCGTGTGGTGGAACGAGTAGAATCGAAATCAGAATCAAGGGAAAAGCAGTCCGCTGGACCATATCTTTCTATCCTGATGCGTGACTCATAGAGGACTTGGCAGTTTTGGTTCAATTATAGAATAAGGAATAGTTTTGATGTTGATGCTGTCTATTGGGCCGTACTATATGATAGCAGTATTGGTGTTAACTGGCTTGACAACAAAGCGAGGACAGAAATGGAGTCAATAAAACAGTTGAAGATCGAGCAGTTGAAGGCATATAAAGAGGAGTGTTCTGCACGTTTTCTGGGGGTAGGTAGAGAATGAGCAGACTTTAGATAATGTTACTTCGTTTCCTCAACCACAAAAGTGAAAATGAGTGACTAGCCACATCGTGAACAAGTTGATAATAAGGCGGGCGCAGATATCGAGCTATGGACAGGGGAAAATAGGGTGGTCTACAAGCATTTGACTACCATAGAGTGCAAAGATTCGGATAAGACTCACACCATCCATGCATGTTCTGCATTATGCAGCTACCGAGGTGAAAGCCAACGTCTGCCTAATCGGCACAGTAGCTGGCAGATTACACATCAGCTGGAGGTGTGCTCCAGAGAGAGACTCGAGAAGATTGCTGCCAATAGAAACCAAAGGTCAAATGGCTGGGCGGCCTAGAACCTCAATCGGGACGTTCCGCACATCATGATTTAGAGCTAAACTTATCTAGTTAGTCCTGAATGGAGCGTCGCCTTCTTGTGACTTAGGATGCCTGGAGAACTCTTGCATGCGTTTCACGCAGATCCCGCGGAGATAATGCTTTCAATGAATTCTTCTATTGCGGATATGTGAATATGCTAGCACATCAGTCAAATGCTGCTGCAATTAGGGTGTCAATTAATTATTGGGGCCTAATAGCCAATAGTACCCATGAAAAGCTGGTAAGGAGGTCCATCACCGCACGATTTCCTATCGGTGTGGTCGAGGTGTTTCCTCTTCCGATTAGGCGAAGTCTCCTGGAGGATTGGCATGTGCTTCACGATATCTGAACGTTCAAAGTCTACCTACACCACATTTCTGATCTCTTGATTCCATAGCACGTTCGGTGGTCGTACATCGCCATGCTCCAGTCCACCGTCCCGAAGCTTTGTGACTGCCCGCTTTATTTCCACCTCGAGATCTAGTGACATCCTTGACATCAAATCCTTCTATGCCTGCTCGCCTGCCCATGACATGAACAGCATGCGAACTATTCTGACTCCAAATTCAAGAAAGTAAGGATGAACGAGAGAGATGTTCCCTAGGTAGACTGGTATAAGCTGTCCTTGAACTTTGTCTAGGGGTCGGTAAACCAAGCTTTCGTGCCTCAACTTGCTTTAAATACCGTCATAGTTCCCTTTGCAACGAAAGTATATCCATACGATTCTAGAGTCAATCTGAACAAAGCACCACGGGTGCCTTGCTTCCCGAGTAGCAAGGCACATCCGATTGATAACATCCTCTATAATATTCATAGCCCCTTTATCAGCTCACAAAATTCCAGCCCGTAGATTGAAAACTGTTAGCTTGTAAGACGGTTTGTACTCTACAACCATACACAAGCTCTGTATACCACCTACTTCCTTGTATACACAAATCTGATCAGCACTTCGTGATTTTGGATTTGAGCTTGAGGCTTGTCTTTGGCTTGTAATATGGAGATCCTGTAGACTTTGCCGGACCTCTTCGTTACTGTCACTAAGGGTGTTGGCATAGTTCTCAAAAATAACCTGCTACGAATCGGGAATGGTACAGGATGGATTGAGTCAGCCTAGGCCCCTCTAAAGTCTGCGGCTCGACTCCTTTCCAGATCCGCTACATAACCCACAGGTGAAGTCGTCGTTCGTCCCTGAGCCACCGCACAATTTACAACCACCTCTCGTAACACCCTCGCGGGGAACGAGATTCCAGCGTATGAATTGATCTTAGCCAGCGTCAGAGTCAACGGTATAATTCTGAACCTCCAAACATAGAAATACAAACGCTTATATCAAGGGAGGAGCTTGCAACGCTTGCTCTCTCGTGTACAGGATTTGTTCGCCGAAATACAAGAATGTTCCGCACATTCCAATCCTAAACACTCTGATAAGGAAGATTGCGGGGCCTCCGACGCCCTCTCTTCCCCCTCTCCCTCCAGCGACGACGACGCTGATAATCTGGTCAATGATGGCGGAGACGGACACGAAAGGCTCCTGTGTCTGCATGAAGAATGCGGTGGCAAACCAAAGACATCATTTAAGACGTGGAAAAACGTTGTCCGACATTATACTATTCGTATTTCTCTCATTTCTGCAATACATGAGATTTGGACTGACCAATTTAATTCCTAGACGTTCAATGTCGTGAAACTTGTGAGTTTTGTGGCATTGACATACACCGAGTACGCGAATATGTGACGTACTTCGACAGCTGCAAAACTAGGAAGGAGGGTAAACGGAGCCCTGAGTTTCATGCCAAAGAAATCAATACAATTGAGCGACGAAGGACCCTACGTGAAAGGGCTTCCAAAGAGCTGAAGCTCAAAAGGTTCACGATAGCCAATACCTCTGACGATGCAGTTTCACCCCAGGAAACAAATAGCAGAAAGTGAGAAAGGGAGGTGGTAGTTGCAGATCCAGGAATTTACACCAGTCCTGACAGAAGCGAACTGAAGTCGATGGAGGTGCCACTGCGGCGATCAGTTCGGGCTCATCCTATCAAGCACCCAGTACGGAGGACGTTGCCACAGGTAAGATCTCATCTATTGCAGCAGATATCTTGCTGACGTTTCCATAGAAATAGCAACACCTGCTCATTTTTGGCATGTCATCAACTAACGCCCTCATTCCTATACATCATACAATGGCGTCACTCCCGTCGCATTGTCATGAGCCACAAGGCGAGGTGCTTAACCCGCCTAGAAAACGAAGGCGCGTTGGTTCATTTCCACCATCTAATGAAAACAGGGGATTCATCGTGACACCTGAAGATAGACTAGATGCATTTCGCGATTACATCTAGAAGGAAACAGGGACAAATATAGTTGCTATAATTCCATATGCAGTACAACTTTCCTCCCTATATGCTACTGTTCACTGCTCTGATATGCCCTTGTACAAGGAAAAAAGGATTAAGCTAATTAGATTTTACAACTCATTCTATAGAAGAGATGAGAAGACAAGGCAATTCATCTTCCTCTGAGCTATCAGTGTCATAGTGCTCCTCGATGACCTTGACAAACACATCCCGATCTAAATTTTTAATCTTTTTATCCCGCTCCTGTCCTAGCTTGATTGGGCTTGTGTTTGGTGAGCTATCCGCCGTAATTGTAAGTATGCTAAGAAGAAAATTGAATACTAACTTGAGATCCCTCTTACGCAAAGAGGTTTCATACAAACGTGACCTCATCACAGTACCGTTGTTACAGATACATATGAACCTATAATTCTCTCCATCAGAGTAAAAGCCTTGCGTCATAACATTTTCCTTGTTAGCTTGAATATATAGCTGACGGATAGTCGCCAAATAAGCAAGTAATTGCCCTTCAGCAGTCGAAAATAGCTCTTTCCGTTTAGATTCAACTACTAGCAAGACTATCCCATCCTCCAATGACGCTCGGTCTCCATATCCCATAGCCCAGTCTACAATTCCAGAGACGATCCACTTCTTACTACCCCTATTAACTTGGACAGCTAGAGGCATCTCGGGAAAGACCATGATTGGCAGAGGTTGAGAAGTACTTTTGAGAGCCATTAATGGAGTGGCGGGGGGAATGTCTGATGGTCCGGTGATTTCAGTAGCTTGATCGGGTACGGGAACAATCGTGGCAATCTGGTCGTGAGGGTCGGTAGTTAGGAGTTTGGACTGGTCGAGTATAGGAGAGGTAGCAGTAGTTGGGTCATTGGCAGGGAGTTTGGACTCGTTGGACGGCGTAGACAAAATCTTCTTGTGCTTCACCATACAAGCAAGAATCAAGAAATCGATCGCGATGCGATTGTATGCTTCGGAGTTCATATCATAGGATGCCTCCTTCAGCTGCTCCAGATTATCAGCTTGAAACAGGTTAGTTATACTCAATTTGAAATGAAAAGGGCTAGTATACTCAGAAGTTTCGGAACATCATATTCTTCTCTATGTAAACGCCATAGCGGAGTCTCCTTTTTCAGGCCGTAGATCTCTACTACTTTATGGATAGCGAGATCTCTTGCAGCCAACTGGATAAGAGCTTGTAAGTAGAAGTACCTTTGGAATAGATCGGCTTCGTTACTCTTACAGGTTGAGGCGCGTCTTTCTCATCTTCAAGCATCTCCACGAACTTTGCAACTTGATCCGGAGATAGGTGTCGTAGTTGGTTTGCTACCCACTTCTTCTCGACACGGTTGGAGTATCTGGGCGCCATTTGACTAGCAGGATTGTTTCGTATACTGACTGTGAAGTTTTTTGATGAAGGAGCGAAATGATATGCGATGGTGCGATGGATTTAAGGTTTAGCGCGGTTCCTTGTGTCAGAAGTGCTTGGTAATCAGGGTATAGACAAACACGCTAAGGGCATAGCACATACAGACAGCATAGTTCTAAGAATCAACTACTATTCTTGACATATTCTTAGCTCTTTAGTATAATAATAGACCAGTACCTCAGTGTTAAGAGCGGTCAATCTTTTAAATGCCGTCTTTGAGGGTAGTTATACTTGAATAGGTAATACTTCGTTTGTCTTGGTATTGTCTACAATAGTTTTACCAAGTCGCTTATAGAGCATTACGTTATTGCGACATAAAATTTAGATGGTAATTGAACTATAGCTATATGCAGAGGCAGCCAAATGATTGCATTATTTGAAAAGTATTGGGAGGGCTCGAAATTCCGCGTGATTTGCTAGTTTAGCAGCCTAACGGCGACCCGAAATGTCCTGACGCATTTCAGGCTCCAATGCCGCCTGGTGGGGTCACGTGGTCTCAGCAAATTGAGCACCTCCAATCCACCTTTATTTTATCCAAGCTGTAAAGCAATGACGTTTACCCACCTTGGATTACAATCGACCTGCGTCGCTTGTCGAGGGAACATTTTTCCGAATGAATTGGTTGTAGCACATATGATCTTGATTCGATTCCTCTCTTTGCAGACTGCTAATTTGTTAAAGTACTCAACTGTCTACGCTGCCCATACTCTACCGTTCCGCTATCCTTCTCCTGGCATCTATCATGGCTCGCATACCGATGGAGAGTACCTGCTGTGTCGAAAACCCGGTTGTACAATGTGTGTGCAAGCACCAGAAGCATTTACCACGCACAGCGATTGTTTGGCGCTATTCACCGAAGATAGAGAGGACTCGCCACGACTGTGGACAATCGCAGCGTGGCAAAATCCCTGGCGAGGAGCGTCGCATATGGATCTCTATTGTGACGTTGGAGATACTGGTGAATTCCCAGGAACCTGATTGGTTATGTCACATGGCTATGTCACGTGTTGACCAGCCAGCAGGGAGGCCTATACTAGGTGGTTTCGGACCAGGTTCGGACATGTATATAAGACCCCTTCTCTCCCATACTGTAGAGGTCATATTTTTTGTTTCCTTTATACCAGACCTATAGGATCGGAGCAATAGATTCACTGATGCGCACTCCCATATGCCACTACACGTGACCCTCTACTGCTTCCCTGCGTCGTTACACTACTATTCTTTAGAAGTACGGGTAAATAACTTTTAAGCCGTAATCCCGATATATAGTTTCTCTATAGTTTGAGAACGTCACTTGAGATATATCTTCAGCCCTCTGAGGGATAAATAAAGCCAGATGATATGATGAATTACTAAAAAATGAGATATTATCTACGCTTTCTACAGTCTTCTCAATCCAGCCATAGCGACTAAAGATTAAAAAAACATCCAAGACTTGAACTATTCAATCCGCAAAACAGGTAGCCCTTACAATCGAGACAATCTCTCTACTTTCTCGAGAGGCAACATTAGATCAAGCCCAGATGAGTCATCCTGTCCGAACAAATCTCGGATAGAGCGACGATTTGATCGGACTGGATCTGTATCAACCAACCCTCTTCCATCGATGCCATCTACACCCCCCCTGAAAATATCAGAAGCAACGTAATTGCTTGAAAGATGGCTCAGCCATTTAGGATCCAGGATTGTCTGTCCTCCTCCAAGATCCATCCATTTTGTAATAATGGCTACAAGACCGAACTCCCTACACTGCTCCAGTCTGAGTTCGTATTCTGTCGAACATGCGTTGCAACGTACCATATCTGACTTCCTGACGCACCGCTGCAGACCGTGTCGATGGTTCATGGTGCACCCGGCAGTCTCTGGCAAGTTTGCCTCAGCACCATGAGCCATAAGCCGAATGTGAGGACATATGTGGAAGGAATAGTGATCCAACTCACGGACTGCCAGACCATGTGGTATCAGAACAGTGCGCTGTGAGCGGAACAGCAGAGATCTACCGACAATCCTGGCATCTGCCCTGAACTCGCATGGGAACTTCTGCATGATTCTGTACATTGTCGGCTTGCGGCCTAGACACTTCAGCCAACCCTCGTAGTCAAGACCCAATCGATGCATCTTCATGGCCATCTGGAAGGCCCTGAACTGGAAGTCGTGGTGGATGTATTTCGATACCTTGCCCAGCACCTCAGCTTTGCGACATGGCGTCATGCCGAATTGGAAAAGAGGCCAAGCGGACAAATCGTTGGAGTAATGCATTGTGCATGAATGAAGGATCCGACAGTGGTAGCATGGTACGTAATTTGGTGGGAGATCTTTCGACAATTGTGATAGGAAGTCGAAGTGTTGTTTGTACTGGTCGTCTGCCCTGAGAGTGGTCAAATGATCCGTACCAAGAATTGTACCTGCGGTACGGCAAGTCAGGGAAAGCAATGCGGTGGAAGAAGGTGGCAGGAATTGAGTCATGTAGATTATGATCTCGGAAGGAAGTATTTCTAGAATACTGGGAAGTGTTGCTATAGATGGGCTTTCAGAAACGGAGCCATCTTTTACATCGGTGTGCTGATCATCTTTCGATTTACGTGTGCGCCTGCTGCGAAATTTCGACGACAGCTTTTGAACAAGCTTGACAATCTTCTTTCGAAGGCCCATGGTAGCGGAAGATCGCAATAACGAAGTGATAATAATTGAGTGTGAGCGGAGTGATTGATTTTGTAAGGTGAAGAACACCGATCGTCGATGATCGGGGGAAATAAAAAAGATGGAGAGGGGGGCTCGTTATGGATTTAGTGGTATGATATTATAGTTGCAAAAAAATTCACTAGTTGTGGACTAAAAACTATCTAAAGCTAGAAACGAAAATAGAAATCATAACCAGGTTAGATTAGATTTTGAAAGAGACACCAAAAATCGACTATCTGTAGTTCCCGTCACAATGACGTGGCCCCACCTGTGCTGCGACGTGAAGCTCTTTCCCAACAATTCAAGTAATTTTTATTTTAATTCAGAAGAGAAGAAACAAAACAAAACGTCTCCTAGCCTAATCAGGGCAAAACGAAACCCCTCAAAAATAAGTATCCAAACCTCAAGTTTCCGAGCGGTTTTGTTCCGTGTCAATCAGGATATGAGCATTTTGTATTGACCCGCGAAGTCGGAAATAACTCCGCGGGTAGTGAAGATTTGGTCCTCTGATGCAACCAAAGGCTTTGGAATTAACGATGTGGCTCTAGGGACAATCATTCATTGGAGCATGATGAGAATGATGGAAGGGAAAATTCCAGGAGAGAATGTTGGATTATAGATGAATGATGAATGACAACGAAGAGAACAATGTATGATAGACCATCCAGCTGCTAGCAGATTGAAGAATACGCCAAACCACGGCATTCCGACACCAGATGCCGTTTCTACATCCACATCCACATCAGATGACTGCAATATCAAGGGTCCAGGATCCTCACGTGATGTCCTGTGTCTCCGCAGGGACAATTGGCCAGCCGTTTCATGAACTTTCCCAGAATAGCTGGTTCCTTGATAGATTCTTTGCGACACATCACCTCCTTGGGCTCAATGCCGTAAATACTTCTGAGTCAGAACGCGGAGGCTGGATATTCCTCCCAGTCCAAGGGGAAAGTACAGGGGAGGAGCATGAGCTCAGGAAGCCGTGGCTGATACACGTTGTATCACCTTCCATCATCCCGCCTTCCCAACATTATGCCATGGATGAGCGACGTTCAAACTATTGACATATGGAACTGATCCGGTATAGCTACTCATCCTGATGCGATGCTGAAGGCTGGCCGGACTGGACCCATAATTTAGCGGTTCGGTCTGGCAAATTGTAGATCGAACCGTCATATGTTTCGGTCTGAGATTCTCAAACTGAACCGTTCTATAGTCTTGATTCTATTGCTGAGACCGCGGTCTCAAAACGGTCCCAAAAAAACCGGCGGTGTGAACCGAACCGAACCGTTCGGCCATTGACCATCTCAGCTGTGCTGTTCAGAAGAATCTCCACGCCATGAATAGAACTATGCTTGTAACTACACAGCATGAACATGGTGGCTCGAGCAGCTCCTTCGTCCTGGGACAGGCTTGGTAGAGGCGTTCTCTATCAGCCCATCTCAGTTGTGAAGCCAAGTGAGCAGAATGGTGAGGCGGGTGAGCGGTGCTGCCTTAGCGGAGAGCGAAGGGTGAGCGTGAGGCGGAGTCATCCACGTGTCCTCCCACACCGTGTGAAATCCTCCCATCCTTCACCCATGCGCAGCGCAGTGAGTCCCAATAACTCAACGACACAATGACGCAGGTTTCATTAGCAGTAGAACAACTCAACCTTTAGTTTTCCCTTCGCAACTACCAGGAGAAGCAGAAGAAGGGGGGAGTAGCTCGTAGACATCGACGGTCCGAGAGCCTACCTGGTCTGCAGCTCGAAGGCTACCTCTTGCTATCGCATGTGCCATGGCTCATATCTTCGACAGCACAACTGTCCTCGTTCGCAAAACGCAATTTTGGTTCCATAATCCGACGCAGTCATTACTGTTCTAGTTTGTATATCGGAAGAGGCCGGCTCTAGAAGGTACTTCGAGATACCTCCTTGGTTCCCTTGCCTTCGCTCGAGTTTGATTTTTGGAGTCATTTTCACGAGTTTGGGTGTTCTCATCCTGTCTCTGATGTGGAAACGCCATATATCCTCTAGCTAGCTATACTAAAAATAATTGTATCCCATATCTTCGATGCGGCACACTCAGAAAATGTCACTCTTTGGGCACATATGTGCCCCATCCCCACTTGTGCAGTCTCACTCTGTGACTCTGGTACCTTGTATTGTATGTTGGCGCGTTCTGCCAAAACAATCGATCTGGAGATGGGGTTGGAATCCTTGATCTTTATATGGCTCCTGGTGGCTATACAGCTAGTGCTCTGAAGTACAATCCCACAGCAAAGGCGGTCGGTATCACCCTACCTCCGGATAAAGGAGGTCATGAAGTCTTTCTAAATTCTTATCGATCTACTCTTATTTACCACGATATTACGATGTTCGCCAAGGAGTTTGGTGTGGATGAAGTCCCCTACACACATCTAGGACACTATTCTTTTTGCTTAGAAAGGCCGTTCATCGACCAGAGATTCGATTTCGTCATCTACGATGGCCAAGTCCTACGAACACACGAGCGACCTGAATACCGGGAGCGAACCGAAGAAAACCGGCTCACAAGCTCACAGCTAATTTTAGCGTTGCAGCACATCCAACATGGAGGGACTTTAACCATACTATTGCACAAGATCGAGGCGTTGGATACCATAGAGCTTCTATATCTTTTCTCCCAGTTCTCCGACATCGAAGTATTCAAACCCTTGGGGAAGCATGCGATCAGGTCGACGTTCTATCTCATTGCGAAGAATGTTCAGCCGAGTGTAGAATCTGTAAGAGTGGCAGTCATTGCTTGGAAGAAGGCTTGGTAGAATGCAACCTTTGGCGGGGAGCAGGGTATGGGTACACGGAGACCCGAGATCGATGATAAATATGCATAGAGAATCATTGACTCTTTTGGCAATAGGTTTACTGCGCTTGCCAGACCAGTCTGGAAGATTCAGGCAGACGCTTTGAGTAGAACAGACTTCACTCGGTAATCTTTAGAGGTGCGTGATGTTGAATAAAAGGATTGAGTTAGTATATGACCTCTTCCTATATGTTATGCTCGTGAGGTTTCTAGTCAACCGCCTTTACTCTCTTTGATTTAAGCGTCGCATGCTGCTTCACGGAGCCCTGAGGCTATTTCTTATATGGAGGCTTAATCCTCAGCTTGGGTCACTTTGAGGCTGGCTCGCGCTGGCTTTGCGACTTGTTACTATATAGTAGAGTGCTGCGCCAGAGCCAGAGCGAATGCCAGGGTCAGAAATGGCGCGACGGATGATAGCGCCAGAAGGCTGGAGTGAACCAGTGGCGCGGATGTACTGAAGTACAGGTAGTTGGAAACTAGATTGCTATAAGAGGTGTACAGTAGGGATTTGATTACAATTTTGTTTTTCAATGTTGGTACGAGTGGCTACACAGTACTGTAGAGACAGACTTCATAATCGAATCAATACAAAGGAAGCTACTCCATGCTTAGGCCCTCCTGAGATTTAATATTGCCTGATTGATGGGATCCTCGAAAGTGGTTGATCCTTTGGTTATAGTATCGATGGTTGTTCTCAAAGCCTTAAGGAGGTCGAATGCAAATTCGGGAACGCTTAAAGCCTCCTTCTCGAATTTGTACCTATGCTGTCTTAGGTACCCTTCAACACTTGCTGCGGCTAATACCGCACGCACTGGATGGCCCCCAGGAAGCTCGACTGCTGCAGTAATGTGCTGATCTTCTGGAGCTAGATTCGTCAGAATAACAGCTTTAATATGCTCAGCTATCATAGACTCCATGCCAGTGATATAATACATATCTGCCAATCTAGCAAATTCGATGGCCATGGTAATGGCGGGCTCCGGTGCACACTTCATGAAGACGACTCGGCCAAAGCAGATCCACTATATAAGCAATTCGAAACTTAGAGGCGATACCACACCATTTACCTCTTCCAAGATTGATGAGTGCTCTTTCCCTTCTTTAAAGCGTCCTTCAAACATAGCTTCAAAATATGAGGACTACTTATAGATGAGGGCTTTCGGGAGCTTATATTCGTGGCTTCCGGATCCGATGCGGATTGTGACTTGAGGACCTGAATAGAGGGGAAGGAGTCTAAGTTAACGTGTCAGTTATAATCAGATGATAGTTATGTGTCATCACTAATAACATTGTGAAGTTATCAAAAGTCGCATCAAGGAGTCTCTCCTCAGATTTTACGCTCGCCATATTAGAGTGCAGCAGGGCTGAAATTCGCCGATGAGGAGCATCTCTTGGTACTATGGAAACTTGTAGAGGCATACGAAATGGTTCTAGGAGATAGCTCCGCCCAAAGATCATGATGTCAGCAAGCTGATATCCATTCCATACGTGGGGTTTCGCGTGTGGTAGAGCCGGGCGAATGGGCGTGATTTTAATTTTTGACACATCACTGTGCATATGTAATCACATGGTCGAAGACTCGAGGGACCTCATATCAATTGATCAAATGATAAGAGTCTTTCTAGACCTTGAAACAACAAAGCATGTCACTACTTTTGTACTTCAGAAGTCTCCTTTCAGCCAAACTCTCATGTACGCATAAACCATTCCCCCATTCAAGGTGATATCGCTCCCATATTTATCTCTCCTTAGTATCCAGCATGTGCGAGCTCCTCCTTAACACTAGAAAGTTCCGTGGCTGTCCTGAATCGTGCAATATCGTATCAAAGACTCCCAAATTGTGTCCTGCCGCACAAGCCTGGGTATACAGTGCCTCCCGATCCAGTGACGAGTTCCAGACTTGTCAGAGAGTTCGTTGGTGTTAGGTTTGCGGTAGGTCGAGGTATTGCATATCCTCCAGTTATGTTGAAGTTCAAAACTGATGAGTTTTCGTAAGGAGAGGCCGCAGTTGCGTCGGGTAGAGAGGCGTTAGGGCATGAAGTGAATACGATCTCTGTCTGATTGGAAATACCACTCGCATGAGATGAGCGTGTTGCCCAACTCGACAGCTTCGGATGCGGGGGCAACGCTACTAAGGTTAATAACGCCAGATCCGGATAAGTTGCCTATTTGGATTTGGATGGTGGCCACTCGTTGAAGGGGAACTATCCGTTGTTGAAATGAAGCCAGAGGAGGTAGGGATTGGTTGGATCGTGGAGGTATTCCAGAAATGGCCCGTTTTGTCGTGTGTCAGGCCCAGGCTTGCGAGGGGACTGATTTGAGCCCCCGTGTGATGTAGACTCAAACACGCCCGCCTTCTGAGGAACCGAAGATGTCGCCCTCAAGAAGTAATTGTTTGACCGCAGCCAGGAGCCTACTATGGTTCCAGCGAGGAATAGGAAGCCAAAATTGGCTCTGCAAAACAATAGTAGTTTTAGAACAGGTCAAAACCCATCTATATATACGCATCTATCTCCTCCACCAGATGAATCAGAACCCGCATTCCAAACTTTCCAATTATTTGAATGAACAATTCTTCAATTGATAGTATCTTCAACGAAACTACAGCGTTTGAACGCAGTTCTATCTATACGGAAAAAAATGGAGGCAATAGGGCAAGCCTTCAATGGTGTACTAGACAAGAACAACAAAAACCAAAGAACAGCCGAAAACCAGCATGGCGTAGTAACCCCAGGGGCGACCCCAGAGGTTGATGACGGCAGGGTTGAGGCTGAGAAAGCCAGACGAGCGGCCGAATTAGCAGGAAACGCCCCAGCAAACGGACAGAACGATCTACCACCGGAAGGCAACGACGATGAAGAGGATGAAGAGGAGAAAAAAGAACCCACCGAAGAGCAAAATCAAGCAATACAAAGGGTATTGAAGTGGAAGCCAACCGACTACCAAAACATCCTAGGCGTCCAGGATAAATATAACACCCCAGAGGTAGATGGTAGACCAGAAAGAGATCCCGGATACATTTAGAGTGCTCGGCACTTTGATCCATGCCAATCATGTCAAAGGGATAAAAACAAAAACCGCATACGAAAGTAGGTGAGAATTCCCTTTTGTCTTTTGTAAAACGCTGATTTATCTCGAATTTAGGGGTTTTGAAGACGGCCGGGAAACTAGGTGATGATAGAGATGATATTAACGAAGTCAAAACTTGAGACGGCGAAGAAAAACTCGGAGACGAAATGGTTATTGACGAGGTTGAAATACCATGGCCCTCGAATTTCGTCCAAGAGCTATACCAGCATGCTACACCAGATTTAGGGCGACTTTGTGATGATCCTGTTGATAATCGACCGATGCGTGTGCTAGAGGATATAAACAAGAAGATTAGGGAGCAAAATGAGAAAAATGGGAACAAATCGGACCTAGGAACTATCGACTATAAAATGTACGCCGTATAATTCAACTCGGTCAAGCCCTACCGTGACCGTCTTCTGAACACACCTGAAGGCCAGCCTCTGGATCAAGAAGCGATATCGAAAATTGTTAGGCTAAACGACCAGTTAAAGAAACTCAATCAGAAGTACCACTATCCTGAGCACTGGGTCGTGACTGTCCCAACTGAAGAAGAACGCTTAGCTCAAACCCAAGCAAAGAAGGCAGCACAAGCCGCCGTAGTACAAGCAGCCACAGAGAAAGGGGGAGAGTTTGGAAACATAAATTTCCCTGGGTAACCCATTTCCTCCCAATAGGGGAGCGGATTATTGATGGTCGACAGAGGACGAAGGATGATGTTATAGGGTCTCTCTGCTACGTGGAGCTTCTATGTACTAATCCCGAGGGCCCAACCTTCGAATTCCGCGACGATATTGATATAGTTGAGTTATAGAAGTACTTCGCGACGCCGAAGATAAAGTTAATGGGCGAAACGGATAAGCAGGGACGACCAGTGAAAGTGTGGTCGAAGGCCAATAGAAAAGATTTCAGGAAATTCAAATTTTGCGTTGTTGGAAAGCACAAGAGGTCGGACTGGACAGCGAGGACCAAGCCTGTATGTCCCGAAGTGCTATATTCGAAGATACTGTGAAGATAAGGGGATCACTCCGCCATGGGATGTCCAGCCAGAAACCTATATTATATCGAAGGAGATGAAGAAAAAGGTAGACGCGGTAATTTCAGGAGTAGGGAGCTCGGCATCAGGTTAGACAGCAGCGAATTTACCATCGGCGAATTCAGAGATCAAATCACTCTAAGATCAAATGGCCAATCTAGAGCGAAAACTTAGCAATTTCCAGCCTCTAACTATAAGTAGAGGTTCCTTGGATTCTATACTTGCCAAGTTAGAAGGGAGGATGGCCTCTATTGAGACGAAAGTCACCAAGGTTGATGCTCTTGAGGAGACAACAATAAAACTAGCGGGCTACCTAACCGCTTTATCAAACAAGTTTGACTAGTTAGAGAAGACAGTCCCATTATAAGACTGCCTCCTACTGTTTTCGTTAGTTGAGCTCGGCTATAGAGACACTCTCCTTGTCACTTACATTGGCATTTTAGACGCTTCTTGTTTATTTGTTTGTCTTGGAATGATTTATCTTTGTAGCAACTATAGTCCTCTACATTCCTATGGGCTGGCCCAGAGGGTCTGTAAAATAGTTAGCATAGAATAGTATCACTAATTGAACTTCAAACCACTTAAGACATAAAGCAGAGATTGAGTTTGACATACTTCTACCTCTCCCCCCTAACCCTAATATAATCCAGAAACTTCAGTCATTTTGCTGTGCCTATGTTGGGCTACTGTCTAATGATATACCCTCGAGTTTCCATTAAATTTTTGTGCCGTCTCTGGTGCCGTCTCTGTAGTGACGAATGCCTACTCAACAACACCATCGACTAATTATCCAATATCCCACCTTTATGCCTGTGATCGAATTCCTGCTTTACTTTCGCGATTTCTGCCTCATTCTCCTTGATTAGGCCATCAATAGCCAATAGAGGAGTGTTGCCGAGGCCGCTTGTCATAAGCTCTATCCCAAGATCGAGAATGTACCGTCGAATATCCGCTAAACAAGTGCGTCGTCGTCGAAGCTGAGCGCAAGACTCCTCTGATGACCGATCAACAACTTTCAACTCAGCCTCACGAATACGACATTTCTGTGCGGACTCTGCTAGTTCTGCTTCGGTGGTCTTGATGAGGTCGTTGATACACAACATCATCGCCCGCTTATGTTTCTTTAGCGGAGGTGTGTCATCTCTGATAATGATTGCTGAATCTCTGAATCGTTAGCAGATTCGATGTGATGTAGGGGTGATAATCTTACTGATATCGTTGGGATGAGTGGTAGTAGGCGTATCCTCTTCAAACGTTCGCTTGGATCTTGGCGGAGAATTGGATGTGACCACGCCCATGTTGTTGACTACAAACGTTGTCAGAGAGTTCTATGCTTAAAATGTCACATGAAATACCTTCTACTACCGGAATTCTTGAAGGATCTTCAGCCAATGGTGAGTTCCTTGTAAAACTTCCCGTAGGTTGACAGCCCCTAGATTGGCTGTTCGTAGTTGACTGACCGCTGGCTGGATTTTCCATGGCTGGCAGAGCCGTTGGCGGATTTCCCACTGTTAAGGGCTCTCCGGAAGGGGCTCCTCTAGTTGGTAGGTCTGTTTGAAGGTAGTCCGAAGGTTGCTACTGTCGGGAGGTGTGTTCCGGTGAGACTGGTTCTGTGCCCAAAGGGTCTTCTGCTAGAATTCGTGCCGCCTGTGAGGGACGATTTGCTCTTGATGATCTGAGAACGGCCATGTTGTGAGGGGTTCTGAACAAACCTGGTGGTGATAAAGACAAGATGAGTGGTGTTGACTGCAACTAGGAATTGTATTAAAAGCTGGTGAAGTATTTGGCAAATCTGAGGCCTCTAAACAGACGCTATAGACGATCCAAATTCACCTCCATGAATCACCTGTATTTGGGAGCAGCCGATTATGGCTACCTTTGGTGGGAAGTCCCCACCAAAAGACCCTAAAATAGGCGGTGTCTAGTTTAGGCCCTCTCAGCTTAAGCATTTGTATTCTAGGATCACGAATCGCACATTTTGGATGGGGATGGCCATCAATGTCTTTTTCCGGATCTCAAAGCAACCACCTCTAGCCTATAACCTTTTGATGGAGATCATCTTCTCAACCTTAGTAGGCAGAGAGATTCCACTACTTTCTTTGTAGTTCGATTCTTCTAATAGGGCTTCATAAGCCGTCTTTTCGCTCTGTTCTCAGAATTTCCTCCTTTCTCTCCCTTCCTCCGTTTTCTCTCTCCCTCTCTCGAGATTCCTTCTTAGCCTCCGTACTTGTTTATCTTTAGCTTTATAGGCATTCATCATTCTCCCCCACACTCATTCATCATGAATATCAGTCAAGCATATGCTATTGTCGTGGGTGACAGCTTCGTCCTCCTCCTGCTCATCAATGGTCTCCCTTTAGTTGCCCGTCTCGTCAGGTATCTCTCTCCTCTTATATCAAAGCATCTGATCTACTACTATATCCTCCATCGACACCGTCTTCTAGGCCCGTGGAGTCGAGCCGATGTCTTGGTGCAGCTGATCTACATAGCAGGGAATATATGTTGCTTTGAGTTCTAGGATACGACCATCTCGCAAGCCAGACTTCGCGCCGGGACACTCGCGACGATCAACCTAATCCCGCTATTCGCGGTTCACCTCGGTACGCTCACAGACCTGCTAGGTATGACTCTCAGCACGTTTCGGCAGATTCATCGGTCGGCAGGCGTGATGGCAGTTATGCTCACTATCTTCCACGTGTTAGTCATGATAGCCTCGCAGCCCTCCTTTCCTTTGGATCTGCCCTAGAACAAGTTTGCAGTTATCGTAAGTAGTCCCTTCGCCACATTTTTCTGCTGACACTCTATAGGGAGCATCACCATTAGGTTTCATCATTCTGCTTTCTGTGTCGCTCTTCCGCAAACCCTCCTACGAAGTCTTCCTTCGTACCCATCAGGCCTTGGCCCCGCCACCGCACCATTGGAAAGTGTTGATAAATGGAGGCATGATATGCTACTCTTCCGTACCCCTAAATTGCAAGTTACATCGTCCTTCTCCCTTCATTGTCATCATAATCATGCACTCTTTCGCGGAAATGAAGGCTCTTATTTGCGTGTCTTCCATCGCTATTGGCCTTGCGGCCGCTGCCCCCCTTTGCTCCAACATTAGACAGTTCGTCGGTAGAGGAAGCTTTGCTACGTATCGGAGTGAGTCCCCAATGTGGTTTTGCTAGCACCTTGAAGGGAAATAGCCTCACCATGGATGAGATGGCAGCAAGGTTGTCACTAGTGAGGCAACTCGCAGATGAAATAGAATAGTATTATCAAAGTATGACAGGGGAACCTAGAATATTGCATGGAATCTTCACTGACTGTCTGAAAACCGAGGATTCTAGCCTTCATATCTTATCCCCTGGCGACCTGTTCCTGACTTTAACCCTTGTCAAAGGCTTCTCCTACCATTCACTCAAATGATTTCACAGATTGCAGAGTGGCTGCCAGATAAGGTTACAGGGTACCCTCTCCAGCCGTTGGTGTGGCGTGCATCCTTTCTTCTTTCCTCCTCAACTCATTCATTCCCGTGCTCCTCCCTCCATAATACCGAGGCTAACTAACTTGAGTTCCCTCGCCTAGAGAACCCCTATATCTCAGCGGAGTCTCTTTGCTATGATTTCGAGCCTCCTCCGTTTAAAAATTTAGCGTAGGATCCGAATGATTATGATGAAGCTGCTCTTTGGCATCAAGTATCTTCTTGTAGGCGCGGACGTTTGGTCTTGGTGTTTAGGTTGGCCAGCGGCGAAATATCATAGTGGTTGGTTATATCAGACATTGCCTTGCGTTTACCGGACGACGGAATTTCTAAAGCATTCTTGCAGGCCTTTTCCACATCATTTTCTGGATCCTTTTCCATGTCGTGCAATATCTGAGCGATAAGATGTGGTTGGTCAAAGGGAATCTCTTTTCGTGTAATAGTAAATCGGCAATCAAAGACTTTCTATGGCTCGTCGAACTTTTGGAGATATTGACGGAGAAATCTCACAGAGTGTTGTATAAGGGACTTGCGGTTTGTGGATGGCGAGAATAGATGAACCTAGATCACAATCAGCATTCTAGAAATGTCGCCAGGGAAATCCACGCCAACCTCAATTATATCACCCGTTGTGAATTTGCAAGAGTTTTGAGCCATCGAACTCAGAAGGCCGGCGAAGTAAGGATCAATCTCCAACTTGTCACCTTATTACTACAAAGGTCGCCGTCCACCGCCCAATCTCCCAGTCAGTCAGTACGTTCAGATTATGACAGCAAGCCGATCCTCTCAAGCGTATCCTTCAATGCCTGCAGAGTTCATCCAAAGGTTCCCAGATCATGAGCGCAACACAATCCATTCGATCTCGCAATTATTGGCCAGAGCCAGTGGAAGTCGATGGACTGCAAACCACTTGGAGCCCTACCGAGTTATACTAAAGCCACCCCGGCCACAAATGAAACATCTGGATATCTTTCAAGAGTACATTGAACCTGCTCGCATTTATATCAAAAAGTGCCATGACATTTTTCAGCCTCTTGCTACAGTTTCTCCCAAACTTTTGAAGGAATGCTCGTTTGCTGAACTACGGAAAATTGGGGGCAGTTTCGGGGCCTTTTATGTTCGCTTGGCTGAAGTTGTCAGGATGCCGCCACTAGAGAAAAGGACCCAGCCCAGTCGAGATGTCCGCCAGCCTGATCGCCAAGGATTTGTAACTGGGGAAGGGTTGGGATTCTCGTCGCCTCTTAGAACGGAATCGCCAGGGCAGCAATCATCCCCATTCTCACCTTCCGAAAGTGACCCTGTTGAGCGATCCGATCACGCTCTCCGTACGAAACACGAGACAGTAACTGCTGGTATGGCAGCCGAGTTTATTTCTTCTGTCCTTGACCTTTATTGTGAATAGTCAAGCCAACACTCCAGAATCGAATTTGCAATAGCTCCAACGACATATAACATGAGAACCAAATGGTTTCAAACAACTTGCCAGGATGATGGTTCTCTGATTCGCCGTCATAAGAGCAAATTCAGCGGACTGTGGAGTTCGCATGGCAATATTTTAGCTATTGTGGAAGCCAAAGCGCAGTACACGTCCTGGAATGAGGATGAAGATATCGCACAAGTCTCTTACAACGTTCTTGTATAGCAGGTTTGCGAAATGAAGTCTTCATTATCTCAAAGGATTGACTTAGAAGGTGTCCTTGAAGACTTGACCTATAAGGATCGTCAATATGTCCCCTAGACTTCTCTAGTAAACTCGAAACAGAATAATAATATGTTTAGAATCTTGTTACTTTCGGTTCACCAGTCAACTCTGACCTTTATGTATTGGGCGATTGAGGATAATTATATAGACTATCTCCAGTCAGATAAACCCACTCAGGCCCTTCCATTCTTGGAATTATCTATTTCGGCAGCGTTTAATCTTGAAAAGATTGACGAACGCCTGGAAGCAGTTCTTGGAGTCATGGCCCTCGTCTCTTTTTTCAATGATGAAGATAGGATGGTGTGAAGTACTCAGAATTCTCGATTTGTCAGCATGGACACGGAATTTGTGAAGGGTGAATGGAAACATGAAAGAGATCTCCACTGTCCACAGGTAGTGTCACGATACGTCGAGGCTGTGATATATGGCTTCAACTCCTCGCCACGTAGCTTATGAACAACTGTCAAGTGGCATCTGTAGTGCCTTTCTGGTGGCGAAAGCGGCCTTTCGAAGACATCTTGGATATGAACAGGTTCTGGTATCCCATTCATCATCATTGCGCAACTTCTGGTGATGTTCCCACGCAGTTTCGGTCTCGAACCACTATCCATCACTACATCCACGAGTGCACTGGCGCCGAGCCCAGTCATGCTGTCGCTCGTGGTTACTGCGTGTTGCAACTGGAGCTCCTTTGTTTGAACGGCTCCTCGTTTGATATCTTGTAGGAAATAACGTGGTATCGAGCTTCCCCATTACTCTAGTATGAAAAGCTATAACCCCACTCCTTCCGTGGGCAGCGGAAACGCAAATTTTCCAACAACCATGAAACCCATCGAGCAATATTTCGCTTCGAGGTATCAAGAATGGAACTGGCGCCTACTTGGGGATCGACGATTCTCAGTTGCAGGTTCCCTCTGTAACGACGCAGGGAAGCAGTAGAGGGTCACGTGTAGTGGCATATGGGAGTGCGTATCAGTGAATCTATTGCTGACCATGTCAGTGCTCAAAAATTCTCATGCGGTCATAACAACTCCAAGCCCTATCAAAAACAATTGCCCAACAACTTATGCACCTGTCTAAGTTACAAAAGGTTTTCGAGCTGAGAGGATAAGGAAAGCTGCTTTGGCAGGAATTTGATTGGCTGCTTCTTTGATCATCTCGAACATGGACGTAAAGGCTTTTCAGATACCCCACGATCAAAGCCCACTCAGATGCACGTGGGAAGAAGCTACCCGCCAAGGGACATCACTCTGTGGAGGAAGATCAACCCAATTTCAAACGACGCTTCTGACCTCAATACGCCTCCCCAATAGCGATCAGCATGGACACAATAAATAATCTTCAGGCTCGGCTTCCAACAAGTCTAAATTCTCCCGAACCACTACCCATAGTCTGACGTCCTTTTTGGTAGCCTGTCGATACAGCGGTTTGAAGTTTGTATCAACGAGCAAAGAGGCAGCATGTGTAGTTCCTCCTCCCTATTACTTCCAATGCTCTTATGGCCCACGCAAGATCACCCACTCAAGGCTTTGTATCAACTCCATCGCCGCAGGAGTTGGAGTCCCGTCGTAGAATCTAACGATGATTCTCTTTAATGAAGTGATGGTTTTTAGCTGCGCATCGATTTGCGATAATGCCCCTCGAATAAACTGCGAGTCGTCGTGGTTTGGGTTGATCAGACGTTGGGAGTTCCCGCTATAGAGGAGAGTTTCCAATGTCGTTAGTTTAGCGCAGTTCTCTTGGAGAAGCTTTAAACTGTATAAGTCATCTTCCCTGAGCATGACTTGTCCTGGCTGACCGTCTACATTCTCCGCAACTGGGAAGTTGATGGATATGTGAGACAATAGACCTGCATTCACAGACCCGACGCAGTTGAAAAAGGATTGAAGGAGGCCGCCTTGGTGCTGCGTCGTATCCATGAAAGTGAAATGATTCGAACCATACAGCACTGCACAAGCCTCATCGTGTATCTGCCGATTGGTATAAAGCAATGCAAGCCACCGAGATGGTCGGTCTGGCGCAAAAGTCTCTACCACTTGAGAACCCGTGTCTTGGAAAAGATAGAGTGGATGGGGCACAACGAGCACGCTTCTGTAAATTGTATTACGGATACCGACAGACAAGCTGAGAAGGCCCGTTGTAACTGAGCTCGTTCGCTGCGAGAAAACGCCTTTTCCAATCTCGACCCCAGGCGAAGTATGTATTTTCTTTCCTTCAGGATCCATAGCGGGACGAATCGCGGATGCAGTATAGTCGTGCAGGGAGGCTGAGGAGGTTTATCGACTTTATCGGTCAGGCAAATACCCTTTATGCCAGATGATTGACAGAGAAGTAGTGATTGCACAAGTGGAGGATTAGATACCTGTCTCGAATATTACGATTGGTGTCTGGTCGAGGGACGCGGGCGATTGCAGCATATGGAGGCTGCGATTGTAGGCATCCACTTTCTCCGGAATGTATATCGACCAAACCACTCTCGGCGGCTAGTCAAGCACAACCATTGGCCTCAAATTTCTCGAGGTCATCATGCCGTCCCTTACCCAGTGGCATCCGTATTGGCAGGTCGCTGCACTTCATTTCAATAATCTACCTGCCCCGCATATGTATTTATTTCTTAGCAAGAGCCTTGTCTTTACGGAAATCATTATTCTACTGGAGTCTGAACGCAGTTGATTTCTCGCTCATTAATACCCTCCAATGAAACTACTAAAGCCTCCTCAGCGACGCAGAATGAAAGCCTCCGGCACCGATTGCATGAGCGACTGTACCAGCTCTGGCGTAGATCTCGAGATCCTTCGAACAAGGCCATTAATGGCTCAACCCCGAGAACCCAAGCATATCTAACCCTTGAAGCCAAGTGAGTGTTCATACCTTACCACTCTGATCATGCTAATCAGTAGCAGCCTGGGTTCAAGTTATCAGCATGCGACGTCCACTGAAGGTGCACCGCATGCATCGATCAGTCTACTCGATCTGCCACTCAATCATGCTATACCTCCCTCCTGAACCCCACCCCCGTCATCATTCCATCTGATCTGCTTGCGGGTGATCGTAGCAGATAGCACGATCGTAGCAGAATCATTGTCCGATGTCTCTCTCTTCTGTGGGAAGACGGGATTGGAGGTCTCTCTTCTCTTAAATGAGAGAACTTGCAGCAGATGTCCAAGAGGATGTCCTTTCTCAAATGTTGCCCCTGACAATCAAACTCAATCGCCAGCCCCTCACAACCCTCGGAATGGGAAATTGTCGAATCACAGCGCTCATCGAGACAGACCCTCCTTCATCGCCGCTTGGCACTGCTCTAACGATGATCTGCCCTGCAGCCGCTCTACATCGGGCCCAAACCTCATGGCCACTGTGACGTTGGATATACTGGTGGATTCCTAGGAACCTGATTGCTGGCCCCGATTCCCGTGATCAGCCAGTCCTATGGTGGGGTATAAAAGGCTTCCGACCCCCGCCCCCCACCACCTCTCCTGCATCGCTGCTCTTGGGTATCCGGGGAGTTTCAATAAGTTATAAGACCGATCCCAATTTTACGAAGACACCCTCTGACCACCTCATATACGGTGTTAACGGTATCATGCACCATATCCTGGTTACCCGGGAGTTTTAATAACTTATAAGATCGATCCCGATTTTACGAAGACACGCCGACACGACAGCCGACACGACAGCCCAACCAACACGACAGTCGACACGACAGTCGACACGACACAACAGCTCAATCGAAATCACACATTCAAATCACTTTAAAATCCCCTAGATTCTTTGCACACATAATTTCCCAAGCAGAGAAGCATGACTGCACTAGTTCTCTCATCACAAATCGCCAGAAGGGTCTCCTGATGAAGAGGTTTGTTGATGGATGGTTGCTAGGGGTTTGAAGGTTAAGCGTGAGGAGCGAGGCTTTTATACGAAGCAGGCTGTGAGGATTGAGGCTCGCCTCGTCTCATGGGGCATCGTATCTCGCCTCCTCTTCGGAAAGGATCCGTGATTCCCCTGCAGGAGTTCTAGCAAGATCTACAAACGGATCAACTCTCCCCCAAATGCATCCTCCCTCGATCCCCTCGATCCAGTCTGTGCCTGGGAGGAGATTTCGTATCAGAGCCCCTTGCTGACGTATAGTGGGGCTGGTCCACTCGCCAGATATGGTGTCCTCGGAGATGGCCCCAATACGCGGGAATTCTAGGCGCGAAAGCTCTAGCATGAAGCCAGCGACCTGTTCGTAGACGATGTTGAGCTTTGCCTCGTCAATATCCGGATCCAAAATAGCAGGATCGGCCTCGTTCTCGGTAGGTTTTTTCAGGATATCGCCGAGGTTCTCCCCTTCCATAAACTCCTCGATTATAAACGGTCCCAGCTGCTGTGGACTCTCTTTAGTAAGACCCCAGCGATGTACACGTGGAACAGGAATGCTCGTATATTCAGAGAGATAGTTCATAATCATAACCTCGTTCTTGACCTTTTTCTCTCGCCACGGCTCGTATACCTTCCCTGGAAACGGGAAGCGTATAAGGACACCCTCCTCCTCCTTGCGACGTTTCTCCATAGGAGCCTCGCGGGCCTTCTGACTCTCTTCGCCCTGCTTGATGAGGGCGTTCATGGCCGAGGTGTCGACGATGTTGCCGCCCTTCCTGTCAGCCATGATGATTGCTTTGGTTTTGGGGTTCTGCGGTTTGGATTCAAGATGATTGGTAGGAATTGATGTATTGTAGAAAAGTTAGAAGAGAACAGTGAATTCCAAGCTGTTGATGGGGTCCTTATATAGAACGGGTCCATCCACTGTGACTCTACTTTCCTCATAGACGTCGTCGCCCTAGATATAAGCTATCGGGCGTTGATAAACACGCATGAGGTGTGCATGTGCATCGACCATGGGGGGGGGGAGGGTAAGCGAGCCTGACTCTGGGGTGTGAATGAATATACCATGCATTAACACCACGCAAAAACATGCACCTCGCCTTCCAGCACCTCCGGCCCATGTTGAAATGCGGCGACATTGCCCATCCGAACGCTGACGGTAACATCGGATATAGAAATTCGTCTTTATTCATCATGGTCTCGCCTGCACTTGAATCTTCAACTTGGAGCATCTTGGCGTTCCCTTCGTTGTCGCATAGGAACCCAACAGAGTGCTCCCCTACAGAAGCTTCGTGAGACTAGCGAAACTACTACTAGTCCCCATCAATTTGGCGCACTGGGTCCAGCGAACCTGCCAACAATCCGACAACTTTGCATAGCTAGAGGCCGGAATGGTCCACCTTTGAACTTTCTAAGGTCAAGACAGATAATGGATGATGAGGAGGAAAATGTAGAAAATATAGAATATGAAATATGACGAGGGGGATCTAGCAGTACGAAGAGAGGAGGAGCATCGACGACGTTCGGACGTCGTGAAAGAGAAGCTAGAGAGGACGAAGTGGGGAAAGCGCAAAATTGTAGACGAACACTAGCCAACGGCATAGAAATCATTAGCTGTACTTGAGAGGGATTCAATCATACCTGATTCCATCGAGATCACATGACCTGCCTGCCAGGAGGAGGCTGCGGATTTGACCCAGAGTTGTCTTCAATTTGATCAGGAAAGCCTAACTGCCATTTGAGAAGAAAGCCTAACTGCAACCCGAGAGAGAAAGCCTAACTGCCATTAGAGAAAGAAAGCCGAACTGCAATTGAAAATCAAAAACTCCTTCGGACACCACACGCCAGTTTCCTCCAAACGCCAGTTTCCTCCAGACGCCAGTTTCCTCCACAATATTGCTCAAATCGTTTCATTGTCAGACGCAACAGCCATGATCACGTACATCTCCGCCTGCATCTCCTCAACAATGTCGCCGTATCCTCCGTTCAGGTAGACCTCACGGCTAGCCTCCCGAAGCAGCGCTCTGCAATTCTCCAGCGCCAACTTGATCCGCTCGATCTTGTCCTTGTCTCCAGCAGTCGTCGGCTCGTAGAGCTTGAACTCCAACGCAAACTCGCCATCGATCCAGTAGTCTCCGACATACACCAGGCATCCGCATCGAAGCAGGCGTTCCTCCAATTCGGCTTTCGCCTGAGCCTTTTCGAATTCTTGCACTATGTTGCGCAGCCCCTGGATGAAGTAGACGAGGTTTCCAAAAGCCGTCCGAACGTGAGCGTCGTAATTGAAGGGGGGCATGTACTCAACTGAACGCACTGCGTGCACCGATGGCTGTCGCACGTTGAGACCAAGGGGATGAAGAGCTTTGAGAATGAGCCTCGTCAAGGCTATGGCTGACTCGAAGACTTCGGCCTCGAGAATGTCAACAAGTTCTTCCCAGCGGGGGAGTGAATTGGTGAGCTCCTTGAACATCGCTCCGATGGAGGGTGCAGCGGGATTCAACAACTCCATCACAACAGTATGGAAAACCTCCTTGACGTTTGTGCTATCCTTCGCAGATGCCTCGAAAAACTCGCATCCCAGAATCCGCCCCATCACCGCGCCTTCCTCCAGAGCCACGGCCCGGCGTGAGGTATCGGCATCCGCCTTGTTCCCAACAATCATGATTGGAACCCGAACCCTGGGCTGACCCGGCGGGTTCTTGATCTCCTGGATCTGTCTCCAGAGTCCAATGACCTTCAGGAAGGTCGCCCGTGCCGAGATGCTGTAAACCAGTACGAATCCATCACTCTCCTGAATCGCCGAGTCTCTAAGAATGGCGTAATCGTCGACGCCAGCCGTGTCGACGATCTCGACCAAGCATGCCTGCCCATCGACTGTCGCCTCGATCGTGTGGAAATCTTCGATGGTAGGATCAAACTTCGCAACCGTCAGAAGGCACAGTCCAATTGCAAAACATACTGTACAACCGGTGGGAGCACTCACATCCTCAACGAAGATGTCCATTCCGAGTCGAGAGATCAGAGCAGTTTTCCCAACGCCTCCATCCCCGAGGACCGCGAGCTTGCAGATGAACAACTCTGACATGGCGAGACGATGAGTGTTGGATGCGAGTCCGTTTGATGCGGGTCGAGGTATGTGAGAAGTGGTGAATGTCTGGAGGGTGGAGACGGTTTCAGCAGGGAGGATGACTAGATATAGATATTCACATACCTTAGTTCTCCGATCAGATTGTCGCTGAGCATGGAGCCGTGGAACGTGGCTTGCCCAGGAATTCGCACACAGAGTTTCCTTCTATCCCTTCCCTCCACACGCCACTACTTCTGACCTCCATAACTTCTCATGTACACTAAGCAGTATCGTATTGGTGCCCGCGTCGTCTCGTGGAGATTGCAAATGCTTCAAGCAGGGAACCGCCAGCTTTTGCGATTTTTAGTTCACTCGAAATGTGTTTTTTTTTTTGTTTGCTTCTTGGAGCTGAGCTCGGATGTTATGCGGTCCATTGGCGGGGGTTGGTATGTGCGCCACCAATAGAGCATTGGTAGGATTTACATTGTTTTTTCCTACCCCTACATTCGTACCGTGTCTCTGTTTCATTTTCGAATTCCATCAGAATCGACACAAGGCTAGATGAGTCTGAACAGTTATATATATGTGTGAAAGGAGCTATTCGGAAAGAACATAGTGAATTTATCTTGGGCTAGATATATCGATGTTTCAGGATATCTGGTTTACTATCACGTGGCCCGGAGAAATAACGTGACTTCTGGCGACTTGCTCATGTCCAAGTACAAAGTATATAGCTACCGCCTTGATCTATCTATGTGAGACATAAAAAAGCAGAGGACGCAGAGGACTCGAACGAAACAAACACACAGGGAACTGGATATGTCCCCCATAGTGATTTTCACTATCATTCTCTGTCCTTATACTCGGGAAGTAGTTGTTCCCGAGCCTCACCTCACCTGTGAGCATTCGCATTCTCATCTCCATTCTATTCTATACCTGTGTACATCTATCAATTGAAGCTGTATACTAAGGCCTTGACCACAGCTTGACTGTATGTATGCGCTGTACACTGACACCTCATGACATCCTGAGTAGACATCCTGAGCTGGGTTTGATCATTGATCTGGCAGAGTCAAGGGGGCAGGCAGATGCTCTCCCACTGACACTGCTCCCACTAACACCCTGTATTCAGGTGCCGATCTCACTCTGGCTGCATTGCGATGCCCGAGATCTGTCCGAGCTATTTTGAGCTGTGAGCTGTGAGCTGGGAGCGCATTCGCTTGCATGCACATGATAGACATTTCAGCCTCTCAATAATGTCCACCCACATGAAATGACAGGTGCTTTGACGGCATTCTCCCTTCCTTGTCTACTTCCTTGTCCACCTTTTTGCTCTTTCTCTCTGCTAGTCTTTGTTCTGCTCATTGTAGTTTTCAATTGAGCACACATGCCACAGTGTGTCAAAGCGTGTCACCATGTATATCACAGCTTCTCGAAGCATGTCACCATGGGGACCTAGGCGAATGACCCATGCACGGCATAGACGAGTCACCCAGGAAGCTCAAGCGAGCCCTAGGAGCCGCGCAGGGTACTTAAGCGAATTGCCCAGGAGACATAAGCGGGATATCCAGGAGAAGTAAGCAAGACAGCCGAAAATCATAAGCAAAGGGGCAGTAGCACACCCATCTGCCTGAACTCATAACCCAATGCCACTCCCACTCCCATACAATTAAACCAATTAAGGCAATGGATTAATTATTCGCATGTCATAATACCTTAGGATGGCTTTCCTAGCTCCATGTCAGCGAATGTTGAATGTTGTCTGGGAGGTATACAGCCCATCGAACATTTTGCTGGTACGACTCTGTCTCGCCAGGGCCAGGAATGAACCCTGCTGGGAATTCCATAGAGATGGCTAGGCCGCCTAGAACCTAGAACCTGGAACATGGAACATAGAACATCGATTCCGCCAGCCTTAAATTTAAAACTTAGCGTTTGGCGATCGCAGGAAATGGGGCGCGGAGATCTGGGCAGCATCTGAACTTGACCAACCCGCCACGGTTCAATATGCCGTTGATGGGTTGTCTAACTGCTGGGCGTACGTGTATGTGTCACTTTGAAGAGGCGAGACAAAGCGAGTGACGTTCCTGGACAGTGTCGCATGCGCATGGAGTGTTTTGCGCAAGGACTGTTTTACACCGCAACTTGACACAAGGGCCAGCCACACCAACCATCAGCGTCTTTCTGTCATTTCTCAGCGCACGTACGCTTCTGTGCCGGGAAGTCCCATTGTCTGTGCCAAACAATAAGCATCCGGGCCAGGCCTTTACCGTCTGGTCTTGCGCAATGCAACTTGTCAATTCTGCTGCTGGGCATAGTGTAAAGAATTTCCAACGCATGGAGGATGATGTCCATCCCTTGGCGTACGATCTCCGATACCTGGCAGTGCTGATCGGTGCCAGTAGTTGATGACGATCATGATTTAAGACGGGCTGGGACAAACTCGAGCGAGTGAGATCGCACGAGTAGTCATGGAGATGCGTCTGATTGCGAAACCTACACTGAACCTGTCCCGAGATGGGACTGTGCTCGAGTCTGTGAGGGAGGTGCGGGTGGTGCGGGTGGTGTGCGTGGTGCGGGGTAAGAGATCGACGATCGGATGCACATTCCAAGAATAAAACCTTCAGATTCTCTGCATAAAGGGCCCATGCATCTGTCGCAAGAATCTCCCACCCTAGAACACAGCCTTGCGTCCTGCTCGTTCCCAACACAATCACAATGTTAAGTTCACATAGATCAACGGCAGAACATGCATCTGAAGGTGACTGCTGCCACGGGAAGCACGTCAAGTCACAAAGTGCCAGGTCGGGGGTGATGAGAATGCAACTTCCCAGCCATCTGGTGCGAGGACGTGCGTCAGGAATGATCAACATGCACTCCGCCACGCTCGTAAAGCGACACAGAGTCTGAGAATGCGAAACCATGCTCACCGAGCGAGCCAATTGACAAGTGACGGTGTGAGGAATGTAGGTGATTCATTGTGTGAAGCAAACCGTGAATGGAAATTCTACTCGAGCACACACAGCTCGACGAATCCGAAGAGGAGCAGCTCATTCATCTTTCCGCTGCTGCTTCCCGCGAAATCATACAAGAGAAGGTGTGGGTGCGACAGATCCAGGGTGTGATAAGTATTGAATTCTCTATGAGAAACTCTGATATATCAGGCATCAGGATGTGAGACGAGAACAAGTCCCACCAACGAAAAAGCAAAGACGCTGCCCTTAGTGTCTAGATAAATACAAGCAATTGTAATGTAACATGTACCTCCATTGATGACATCATTCTTCAATTCGCTGTTCAAACTCATGTACCAATTCGGTAGCATTCTCCAATATAGAACTCGTCTTCCATTTATCGAACTCTGCCTGGCCTGTTGGCGTGACTCTCTTCGCAACTATTTTTCTAACTCATATGACTTGTTGTATTCGTCATCTCCTTCTATAAAAATCGAGTTCCACCCCGAGACCGCACCGGAGGGCGGACCGTTCACATTTTCGATGCAAGCAATCGAAGCACTGCAATTGGTGGCTTGATCTGTACAATTGGTGTTACAAATGCCAACTTCTATACTATGGTAGAGATTTTCGTTCTCTCTACCAGCGAGTATGTTCTACGGAGCGAAAGCGATGTTGTCATAGAGAAGGATGACTCTCCACTTTTGCCTGGAAACTATTACGTTGATTCTCGTGGTAAGTCTTTATTTAACAGCTTTTTTATTTAGCTGATTTATTAGTAGGTCCTATTCAGATCGATGATGAGACGCCATTGACCCGTTTGATTTCTCTACAAACTGGACCTCGTGTCCAAGCCTTTCGTAACGCTGTCCGTTTACGAGATAGACGATGTGTTATAACAAAGGAAGAGGTGCCTAGTGTTCAACATGATGATTGGGACGGTTTCGAGGCCGTACATATCTTTTCGGTGGCATTTTCGACAAGCGGTTTTCATTAATATGAGGGGTGCGGGAGAGCCTAGATTCGAGCATGATTTCCCACCTGGCTCTGATATAGTTGGTAGTATACTTGAGGGCCCAAAGGCTGCTGAGAGGATGGAGTTTGAGCTGTTTAGTCGTCTGGCTACTCAATTTGATTTGACTGAGTAGGGGCAATATAGTAGACATGTATTTAATTGTAGGAAGCGTTCTGACTTCTTGTAAATGAGGCAGTCCACATTTATTTCCACTTTGTGATGTACCTTGGCAACTGTAGCTAGGTAAAAGCGGCCGCTGCTCACGTCCGGAGACCAAAACAGAACCAGCGAGGATGAGATTGGAGTCTGACTTTTTTGGGATTTGGTTGGGGATTCCTGAAGCAATGTCTTCGTTAGGCCCGAAGTAATTGATAAAGTAACATCAAAAGTATAATCTTCCAGTGGCGTGTTCGGATGTATGTATCTCATCCTTGTCTCATATGGTTTACTAATATGTGATAAATAGTCAGATACTTTAGAGTTTATACATATTGCTTCTTGCGACGCTGTCTCATTCATTGATAATTGACCCTTTACTTGGCTTCCTCCTACATTATAGCACTATTACGTGAAATCCATCACATCGTCTTTTGATCTTTTGCATCTTCGCTCTCTAGCTATCATCTACGAAAACAGTAAAGCTTTTACTGCATTTTATACTATTGTGACGTTGGAGCCAACTGGTGGATTCCCAGGAGCCTGATTAGTTATGTCACATGGTGATCTCACGTGCAAAGGGGCAGTGGCCCAGGGGAAGCGAGTGTGGGAAGTTGACCAGCCAGTAGGGAGGCCTATACTAGGTGGTTTCGGACCAGGTTCGGACATGTATATAAGACCTCTTCTCTCCCATACTATAGAGGTCATATTTCTTGTTTCCTTCATACCAGACCTATAGGATCGGAGCAATAGATTCACTGATACGCACTCCCATATCACTAGGGTTTCTCGGTCTGTATTGATCGAGCGTCTTGTATTGGAATGATCTGCGCTGCGAGACTTCCCCTGTAGCCGCTCAGGGGCAGGCACTATCAGAAAGTGTAGGTAAAAGCCGCACCCGGAAGCTAGCCTTGCTCGTCGAAATCACTATCTTTTGGATTGATTTACCACCTGACTATGTGGCATCCTGCGCTCGTCCAGCACTCTCCACCAAGACCAGTTGCTCCGCTATGTCGTTCACAAAGTCCACACTAGCCCAGCTCATCATGCTGTCTACCACCATGAGAAACTCCGCAACACCTTCCGGAAGGGACGCGTGGCAGGTCTTCAAGATGTTCATATTATACATGCGAACATTCTTCTGCGATGTAGTGTAGTGCACCCAGAGCTCTATGTGGGGTCCTTCGGTACATATGGAGAAGGCCAGAGGTGCCTTGCTGTCATAGGACCCGCGTGAGGCGCTTTTGGTGAGATCGGCAAGCTCGTGCTGGAGTTTAGTCATGCAGCTGCCGGATACAGCAGCTTGGTTCTGTGCCTCGAAGACAGGCTTGCCGGTTGCGTATGCTTTGCCTTCAACCACCATGATCGGAAACCGGACGGGGGGCGCTCCCTGGGCAGGATCGGAGCAAAGTATTTGCTGCTGTTGCAGGTCTTCTAAGAAATCACTGGCATCGACTTCGTCCAGACCTCGAGCCACCAATGCTTCAACTATGGTGGAGTGATGAAGGCCAGCTGTGATATCTGGACGAGGAGTTTTAACGTGGAAGACGTCCTGCTTGGGTAGGGCTGGAGCTGGAGCTGGAGGTGGCGGCATAGCAGCCGGTGATGTGTCTGGGGAAAGGTAGGATGTGTCTGCTTCTTGTCGCTTTCTCGGTCGGGTGACGGAGTCATCTGCCTCATCGTTGGAGCTATTCAGGAAACTCATATCCCAAGATTTTCGCAGAATACTGGGCTTAAGACTCGGATTCCAATCTTAAACAATGTGAGCATAACGATACATGCGCTAATATGAGGGGGAATACGATACCTGCTTTCCTTGGAAATTGAAATTTCCTACTACCGTCCATTGAAGAAAGGGCACGGTGGATAGGTTCGACACAGTCATCTTCCCTGCTTGCTCCATTAAAAATATCAATGAAATCTTTGCATAGACTTTCTGCAAAACGGTACAGTTGGCGCTTCCTCTCTTCAGAGATCTTACGCTGGATGACAGCGTTGATCCGGGATTGTATCTCCTCGGGGGGGGTTCCAGGCCGAATGAATATTCTTGCACAGCTGAGAATACTGAAGCGATAACGTGCAGCTGTGTATGATGTCTGCGAGCGTACCGATGCCGTTTCCTGGTTCATGTCCGCAGAGCTTGGCGGCCGCGACGAAGGTCTCTTCCGTCCGCCTCTTTCTGAAGTTCCGACTTCAGAATCCATCACGTTAGATGTTCCCGATTCCGTAAGTCGATTATGTTCTTCCAAGTTGGCTTCGCTGAGAGGCTGGCTCGACACTGACAAGGATTGTAAATCTTTCCGTAGTCTCTTATTCGAGGGCTTGTCTTCAGAAACGTATCCTCTCTTCCGTCCTCTGAGCCACGGGGGTTCGGTCAGGTTTTGGGGGGCTGCGGTGGGCTCTGGGAGGGGTTTGGGCAGAATGGAATTGACGGCTGACGCGTTAGGAGAGCGTACAGCTCGCGATCGGGTGTTCTTCTGGGGAGGAACGAGCTTCTGGTTCTTCTGTACGCCTTTAGGATGGTTCTCTATAAGCTATCAGCGTGGGCAGCGATGGTATGGGAAAGGGGAAGGGGTACTTGGTGCGAGCTGCCGCCTGGTCGCGAATGTGTTCCTGGGAGGCATATTGAGTGGCAGAGAGGACAATGAAGAAACTATGGACTATTTCTGCGGCGGTAGAGCAGGAGACTCTATCGTTCCATCAGCATAGTATGCACCTCTTTGGCCCTTTTCACTTACGGTTTCGAAATCGCGTACAACAGTGTCGCTGTCACTATTCCATTTGAGCTCAGTCTGCCGGACAAGTCGTTGCAGAACGTCCAAAGACCCCAGTCCGACTTTTTTGGCCAACTTCGAGTCGATCTCTCCTACTGTAGCGACACCAAATTTGGAGAGTTCATCGTCGGCGGTACGCCCGCTATCAGACATGATGCTATAGCTGATGGCAAACTATGACTGCGACGACGATAACGCACCGAAATATTCTCGCTTAGAGTAGCAGAAAGGTCACGTGCCGTTCGCGGACCACTGCCTGCACCCCATGGTTCGGACTTCACTTCAAACATTGTGGCCGCAAAATTTTGTTTGTTGTTTGGAAATTCTTGCAATGTGAGCGACAAGTCTCCTAACGTTTTTTTACGAGAGTTCGTCTTGAATATGTGTCAAAAGTATATCGATTCTTACTCTCCTAGACGGGCAAAGTTTGGGGCCTTCCCAAGGGGCTTTCCCTTGGGGTTTCCCTACCACCAGCCTAGTGGCTAGCCGAGTGGCCAGCCGCTGGCTATGGTTTTCGAGCTTCCTGCAGCTACTTAGTGTTAGTCTATACATGTGGGTTGATAATTCTTGGAGCAATGTCTTCGTTGGGCCCGAAGTAATTGGCGAAGCAATGCCAAGAGTCTAATCTTCGAGTAGCGGGTTTGGATGTACGTATCTCACCCTTGTCTAGTATTCTTTATTAACCATGCGACAACCAGACGGCAACCCTAGAGTTTATACGCATTACTTTTTGCGACGTTATCTCATTCATTGATAACTGACCCGTTACTTGGCTTCCTCTTGCATCTTAGCACTGTCACATGGGATCCGTCACATCGTCTCTTGAGCTTTTGCATCTTCGCTCTCTGGTTATTGTTCACGAAGGTGGTCAAGCTCGTACCACATTTCGCACTTTACCCTGCAGATATCTGTTTCATCCTCGTAACAATCTTATTCGGGTACTTCCATGGCCTTATCAAACCCTACGCCCTCTTTACGCTCCATGTGGTGAGTCTCACGATGTTGTCTTCAATATTATACTGACTATTACAGATGGATTGGGGTGGCCGCGAGAAACACGGCAAAGAGGAGTAGGTGATACAGCACTGAAGGAGCATTTCATCTGATCTTTATTGGTACCTGGTCTGCGTAGGGCTCGAATTTTATTTTTCTCTTCTTTTCTTGGTCGGAATTACTGGCAATGGACCTCAAAATTTGATGCTTAAGGGACAAATGTAATGCCCGTATGGGAGTGCTAGTATATATCATGAGAGACTACTCTGGACATTTGGAGATCCCACTTTGCTTAACTTTCCCCTCACCTGAATGCACTGCTACTTATTACAGCCTCTATGGCTCCTTCTGCCAATAGTTTGGCTCCATATGCTTCTCGTGCGCAGACTGGTACGTGCAGCTGTGCGTTTATTGATGCCTGTGTTTTATCCAAAGTTTAAGCAGCAGACTGTGCTCACCGCCCTGGGAGTGTTGGAAGGAAGCCGTGGTCAGGCAGCGTCCAAGGATCCTTTTGTTCCTTATCTTTTCCCAACCTGTCCTGCAAGCACGACCCGTTGGCCTCGACCCCGCTCCAATCCACAGCGAGCTCTACATGGTACCTCCATTTGTGCCATTTCTACATGTCTTCGTCTCCCTATAGTCTGGTTCAGGAATCCTTCCATTGGTTCTGCCACAAACGTATAGCCCGGTCTATAGCAGGGCATTGGCCCGCTAGTACTAAAGTTTCCCCGAGAAGCACCAATAGAATGCTGTACATGAACGTAAAGAGATATGTCAGTGGCTTGAGAATTGTACTAGATAGCAAATGCGGAATGCATGTACTGGAGGAAATAGAAATGGAGATGAGGACTGCTTGATTTTGTTTGAACTCATTTTGTGAGGCATCATCCCTGCGGCAACGAGCTTTTCCATGTATCAAATGTCACATGTCAAGCTTTCGCTTACGAGTACACAATCGATTGGTTATTTATGGTTAGATCCCTGCGACCTTGTCACCCCTGAGGAACAGCTGTGGCGTCAAAAATAGAATGAACCTTGTACTTATGATTGTTCTCAATTTAGACCCAACAATACCACATTCATCGACATTCATCGACAAATCTTTATGGATCTATATTGAATGATCTCAGCTCCAAGGTCTTATAACCCAAACTTTTTCTTTTGAAAGAATCTATCATTATTCTACAACGGACTTAATTCATATACCCGAGCATACAAACCTACGAGAATCACTTCACCATGCTCGAGATCAAAGAACAACAGAAGATGATATACCACTACGACTCGATGGCAACTCACGGGACCATCCATGGCAAAACAAAGTCCACCCCAGTAAGACGAGCGGTGGAGGTAAGTGGATTTGGACATGCTATTCATTAGGTTGCTACATCTACCCGGTCACCCTGAGTTATCAGAAGCAGCCCGTCACAGTTCAGCAGAGACGCCAGAATGGCGCATCGCATTGGCTGGTTGCTGCTGACTAATGATCGCAGGCACATGATTCCGAACTGGTAACTATTGGCAGTCTTCATTATAAAAGCATTCTTTTAGAAACTCTACCTGATCTAGATTGAGTTCTCATGGTTGGTCCCGCCCAAACTGGAGTATATCGAGGCTAATGCGTGCTGTTCCTTGATACATCAACCTTCTTTTGGCCTCGAGGAGAGAGTCTTGTCGAGACTGCTGTATATAATAAAAATAAAATCATAATAAATAGGGTAGAAAAGGGAATAGAAGAATAAGAAAAAGGCAAAGGTAAAGGCGAAGTGGTGATGGGATCTGGGTCTCCTTATACCACTCAGAGTGGTCAAGGAGGGTGTCAGTTTGGTAGAATTGGATTATCAGCCAAACTAGAATCAGATATCAACATCTTGTAAGGGTCTCTTGACTAGTCTCATCTAGACGAAGCCTTTGAAGATCATAGCTTTCCCCTGAGCTTCGCCAAGAGTGCTTTCCATGCTAGCGTGCCCCGCCCCCGCCCCCGCCCCCGCCCCCCACATTCTTATCTTAGCAGCCGCTTTGTGAAGGGGCAGCTGTTTTAGGCGGGTAGGGCTGAGTTCCATTTTTCGGCTGCTAATTCAAGTACTCGTTCTAACTTGTCCTCTCCATCAAACATTCGGAAGAGGCAAATGAATAGACATTTCCCAAGACATTGAGAGTTGACGGACTCAACACCATTTAATGGATTACTTTTTAGGCACATGTCAAAACAACGATTGTACTTCCGAAATTTGGCCAGGTAAGCGCGGCCACGACGACCTCCAAGGACATTTCCCTTCAGAATTCAGCGGAGGCCAGATCTGCTGGTGCTCCTAATCAGGCCGGGTTGCAGGATGGCAGTCCTGATATAGCCGATTGCCCCCGCTTATATGATTCACGACATGCCAGGTTCAGAGGATGCCAGATTGATACCATTCCTAATATGGCGAGAGGGCCAACCGAGGTTGATCAAATAGGTATGTCGCGCATTACCAAAATGGAGAACCAAGTACGTCAAGGGGTAATAAGTCATAGGGAAAGGAAGGTGTACCTCAAGGGTGAAACTTGGTCCAATTTAAGATACTTGCCCATTTTGATGGCTTTCTAGCAGAGTAGGAGTCACTATAGTCCAAAAATATACTATCCAATTGAATCTGATTTGAAATCATATACTCGGACATAGCAAACACGGTCTATATATGAATACATAGTCTATTCTGTCGAATATACAAACTTGGGTTTCCGAAACGGGATGCCGTGCACGGTCTCTATATGATTTTTGAACTACTGCAAGTGTTCGAGAACCAGCCCCCGAGACTTGTACGTTGGGTGATAGCACTCTATCCTGGTCTCCGGATATCTTCCTTGGAGGTGATCCCGCTCTACGTGATCCATCATCTTTTCAGGGCGGCAAAAAGATCCCATCCGCTCTTCGTAGCTCGTCGATTCGTCTCCCATGCAGAATAGGCACTGAGTCTTGCTACAAAGGAGAGGGAACACAGGAGTAAGGGGTCCGAGCTCAGGGGAATCTTCTTTGAAAAGAGTCGGTAGAGGACGGGTGACGCGGAGTCGGTATCGTGAGGCCACCTCACGACAGCCGCAGAGAGTATGCATGAGATTGGCGGTCTGAATCCGGCGCTGGACAGCGTCCTGCGGTGTGATATCCGTGACGCGGGGATCGCGCATAAGGCTCATATGCGTCAACATTCGAAGGACCCCGTCTGCAGAGGGACGCTCGAGGACGGCAGACTAGACGTCAAACCGCACCCCCTCATTAATGTAGGACCCATTATACACGGCCGAGTTCGGGTTGTGTCACATAACCTAGTCTCGAACGGCATCAGTAGCAGTACCTAGATGTAAAGAACGTCTATATCAGCAAGGTGATCCTCTTTCTCTAGCTACTACAGACAACTTATGATCAACGACATTTGCTATTCCATGTCGGAAGCAGTAGCTGGTCAACGTCTCCTTAAAGCCCGTCGCACGCCCGAGGCGATTGAGGCAGTCCCTAAATTGAGAGTATGGGAGGGCCGTCTCTAGTGAGGGGGTAGACCCATCAGTGGTGAGCTCATCTGGACGGAAGATGGGCGTCTTGAGCTTTTCCTGCTTCCAGCATAGCGGCATATACAAGACCGGACCCCCACACGTACCCAACCCACCCTACAACTTCCTTAATAGTCTGTACAATATTATAAGGCTAGAGCTTGTGGGAGGAGAGAAAGCGACACAAAATAATGTTGTTTTCGAAACAAAACTCTAAGTTCGTTCGAATAAAGTAAGTTAGCCAACATTCCATTCGTCACATGTACAATTGGAGTGTGTCGACGCCTTAAGATGGATTTTTGAAGTCCATCTGTGTTTGGATGGAACTTCTGTTCAGGTTGAGGACACCAGTTATTTGAGCCGCCAGCTGCTTTCAAAATAGCTGCGCATTTGCAACAAGCGCAACTCGCGAAACAGGCGAATGAGGGCCGCTCAAGAACGTATATCGCCTGTCGAAGTACCAAGTATAGATTCTTTACAGAAGAGCACGAAGCTGAGGAAGGTATCTGTCCGGTCTGTCCAGAGAACCGGATAAGATTCTTTCAATGGCACTATAGAAAATTGAAATTGGTAGCTTAGAGGATAAAGCACTATTTTTTGGATATATCGTGGATCTAGGCGCTAGGGTATAGTGACGGGATAATATTATGCAGCGCCTTGTTTAGTCATCAATTATTTCCTCTCCTTGAAGAATGAACAAGTCTTGGCTCAATTTGGACTTCTCTAGAATGTCCAGAAGCATTCCTGCCCAGGGTAAGATCTCGTCATAGAACTCCGAAAACCACCATGCGATGTGCTGGTATGGACTTATTAGCAAACGACATATATCCCAGGCATAGGGCAGCTTTACCGTTTGGATGTTGAAGACTCGAAAATTAAAATCCCGCACTGCTTCGTCCCAGTCCATTGAGAAACCAATATCAGTAACTATCTGATACTGCTGTGACTTTGACATTCTAAAATAGATGTTAGTGATGGTTGGCCCATCGTCGTCATAGATACAAGAGTGCTTTGAGACATAAGGGCTGTGCCATTGCCCAGGACTACAGTTGGACTTGTAGCGTACGTAGTGCATCAACATGCCTGTACAGCGATTGCCGACACGACATAGATGGACCGTTTTGAGGCCACTTAAGACGGCAATTGATAAGAAGAGATATGTCGGGGTCGCGATCGGAGGCCAACCAGGAGAATCGTGATATTGAGGTGTTAGAGGCGAAACCATTAGAGGTAAGCTATCATTCACGATGCCTAGGCTTGCGATTGATGTAGGCCATCTTGAATTTTCATGATAAAACCCGGACACGCATCCTGTACTCTTCAGGAGAATCCACTTAAATTCATCTCGCAAGACCTGGTGCGGTAAGACGTAAGGCTCAAAAGAGTACCTCCTTCCGAAAGTCGTCTGAATCTAGGAGAGTAGGATTAGCAACGACCGATATAGAGGGTGCGCATGACTAACGACTAGCGACCGTTGATTGAGAGCCAGGCTATCGATATCGCAGATACGAAGCCAAGCATAAGCTATGCGCTCATTTAGCTGGAGCGGAAAATATTGCGGGCAACCGATACGGAATCCTGATAGCCGCGACATCCGCCTGAAATGGGCCTCTAGCCCAACAATGCTACCGCTATTCGTATACACAGTCAGGCCATTAATATATCCGTCGCTGCCATAGAGAGGCAGATATCTGAAAAAGCGTCGCTTCGAATTCTTGCTAACAGGACTTCTAGAGCCGGCAATATCTCGACAGTAGTCAAATAACCCCATTTCTGGATCGACAATTGAAGGGAAGTTGGGTTGGTCCCACATGATCAGGGTAGGTGAACACGGCGCTGAGCTTGAAATGTCAACGGCATAATTTAGGTCCTTCGTAGATCAGTTTGAGTAATTATAACAGAGACAAGATGCTAAAACCCACATTGTAGCTGAACTGAAGAGCACGAACCGTCCCTCGTATCGTTCCATGCCAAGGCAGCACCTGTACTTGGTATTTGGCCAATCCAATCCGTTTCCCACTCGCAGCCAATAAGCTTGATTGCACAGATACCACTAAGGCCTGCAACGAATCTAACTCCGGTAACAATTCCAAGGACTTGGGAATTGAGCTCGGAACGTTCACCACAGATTAGATCTTGGAGATATTCTATCCCGAAGACCTTGATCACCTTCGCAGAGAAGTGTGATCCTCGTTTGAGTACTACCTCGCGGCTTCTAGGGGGATATAGATAGCCAACTAGACGTGACGCTTCACCTGCTACGAGGATAAAAGCGCTATATGACGATAGGCAACCCACGTACTCCCAGATATAGTATCTAATTTCTGGAGGCAGTTTCGATATGGAGGGTAGCGGAAGCTCAGCTGGAGAGCAATCGGTGCACGCGATGAGCGTCTGGAGGCTGCCGGTTCCATCGAGGTGGTCATAGTCTCCTGCAATGTCTCCGCAAGTATTCTCCCAAACTGAAGGCTTGGGTAAGAGACTCCGCACGAGCTTGTAAACAGTCGACATGAGGCATTCTGGTACTTTCCACATCAGGACTGAGAAGCACCAGCCGTGGACACAGAAAGCTAAACAGAAAGGGTTCTGTTCAATACGATCTCTCCAGATTTAGAGTGGATCGCGACAAATTGTGACTGTCTGATCTCGCGGACGGCCGGTCATGGTAACGGCAATGTCGAGGCCGAACTTCGGGAGGATGGCAAGCTCAGTAACTTCGACGTTGCTTTCGTTTTTCGAATCCAAGCACAAGACTACCGAGCAATCAGAAGGGGTGGGTGATTAGGAGGTGACAAGAGCTTACCGGCGCGAAAATCGGACTGCCAGGCGTCAGGGCCTCGTGCAATGCACCGTGGAAACTGCCCACGACACAATGCGCAATTTTCGGTGGCCACAAATTCCATATACTTGATGTCCTCAGCCATATCGACAGGAACAAGCAATGGAGTACTGCGCAGCACACCTGGAATACTACACAGAGAAGCCATTCATCTATGCCGCCTCCAACCATTGTGGAGTTCTGACGCAGTAGGAGATTGGGCTCAGTACAAAGACATTGGGAGCGAACAGGATGGGCGAGAACTCGACTGGCACTTGGGGAAGATGAAGGGAACTCCTCCCACTGCCCGTGTTGACCTGGGCAATAGCTACGGGGGATTACTTTTCTTCCGCCGTATCAAGTTCTTCAACTGTCACGGCAGCCGGGCGGGGACCCAGCGATCCCTCCTATGCGACTCCTAGCGCATACTATCAACAACCAAATTTCTCCTACACACCTGATCCTGCTCCAGGCAGTTCCTCCACAGGTGGATATCTGGGACAATCGAGTCACGGCGCAGGCCAGTATGTAACGACACCAAGTCCTATGATCCTTATCAGCTCTCAGCCATCCTTGCCAGCAGATGCGATCGAAGTTCGAGTTACGTACAGGATAGTTCAACACAAGCGAAGGCCCGACGAGCATATCTATCGTTTTGATTATGGCGGAGAGATACGGGAGTTACCTTACCATGAATGGAGGGGAGAGACGGTTTTGAAAGACGGAGAGCTCTGCTCTATCTATGCATATACAGGCAAGAGAGAACGGGTATTACATTTTGGACGCCGACATTGGATCCAGAGGCCGCGACTTTAATAAGCTTAGAAATAGTTTGCTAAAGCTCAGGGGTACTTGTAACTCAGAAGGGCGGTGGCACCGAAAAAGACTGCATCCGCTTCACACAGCAGACAATCACTCTGCTCCAGGCAGCATGGGATTTGAAATATCCTTAGCTGTGAAGTATAGTTGAGATGCAAAAATCGTTGGTGTGGAAAACATTCTATTGACCCTTTTGGTCGCTGCGATACGTGGTACTGCTAAATAAAATCAGACTACGAGACCGGGTGAACCTCGGCCAGCCGATTAGGTTGCAGTGCCACATTTTCGGCATGCAACGACACTTCATTGTCTCATTACCACTTATTCCTGCTTCAGAAAAGTCCAGCGAGAACAAACTCATTGTCATTAGACATGCCTCGCTGTTATACCTGCAGCCGGCGATCCTTTACAGACCGCAGTCCACCACTCAAACAATTACGCCTTGGCGGCTCTCAAGATAAGCAGCTTTGCCTTCTGCCACCATCTACATCGCAATCCCAAAAACACTACTCTCCCTCAATCACCGCCAGTCAAAAAGACTGTCCCGTTAACTCGCATTTCATCACTAAGATTCCCGACGAGCTGCTCAATGAGATCTTCACCCACGCCGTCCAAAGCGAAGTGGGCCAGACCGGCGTCTTCCACACCGCTCTCGCACTCTGTACAGTGTCGAGGCACTTCCACCGCATTGTACGGCCTCATTTATACCGTAGCTTGAACCTCAGCCATCACAGCTTAGCTCGGCCCTGCCTAGCCGTCAAACTCCTCCACCGGACTTTGAAAGAAAATCCCATTCTTAAACACGTCGTCACAACTTTACGCGTGCATGTAGAATACCTACTCTCAAATACCACGTTTCCAGGTGATTTCGCGATCGGGATAGAAATTCTAAGTTTGGTACCAAATGTAGAAGTGTTTCAGATACAGGGAGGATACAAAAATTCTCCCACATGGCCAATGATCCAGAACGCAGTTATGAATTGGAAGCAGATAAGGCACGTGCACTTGATTAGAGAAGATTTCAGTCTGCTCATGCCTCCCATCTTTGAGCTTGTTATGGCGACGCCAAGCTTGGCCACTTTAGTATTGGATGGAGTTGGCGAAGAGAGGAATAGCGCTCCCTGCGCAGTACGGAGCCAACCTTCTACGGTCAGCCCTCTTCCACTACATTTTACTCCTACTATTTAGTCTTGTTAGAGGATATAGCTGAATTTTGAACCAGGAGATAGAGCGCACATCCGCAATAACCACCCTCGCCATGCACGATTTCTCCTCAACGCCCTCCGCGCTGCAAAACCTCCTGCTCTTACCAAAAGCACTATCTCATTTTACCTTTAGCAAAATCCACTACAGTCCTGCTATCTGGACGCTCACCCAGCTCCAGACCCTTCTCGCCCCGCACCAGGAAACCCTAACTCACATCGAGATCGGCAGCCTTTGCTCAGGCTACACTTCCATTAACTTCTGCTCATTCCCAAAACTAGAAGTCCTGCAGCTCTCACACTGGGTCTACCGCACTACGCCTGAGGAAGCAGCCTCTTCATTGTTAGCCCCGAGATTAAACACTTTTATCTGGGATTTTCGAGTCATTGATCAGCACACCGAAAGCTGGGATGACTTCACCACACCGCAGAAAGAGTGGATTCTCAGATTTGCAGAGCTAGCTTCTGAGAGGAAGAGTAAGCTGAGGAGGATCGAGATTCTATTTTGTCCAGATGAGTATCAGGGTCCGAGGACGAGAGAAGAATTGGCGGTTTGTATTACCCCATGGGATTTAATGGATGAGGCGAGGGAGAAAATTGGGGAGCTTGGGATTGAGCTTGTATATAATAAGTGTTGGTCGAGAGAGAAGTGTTTGGAGGGGCTTATAAAGGAAGAAAGGTTCCGCAACGAAGGACTAGAGAGTGGGGATCAGATTTCTTTACTGTCTGCGAATGAAGGAAATTAGTAGAGGAGAGTCGGACATAATTTGAAGAGTCAATGAATGTCAAATGCGGTAGGAGTCAAACTCTTTATTGTTGCGTGATCAATATCGCGCAGATACATTGCTCCCACCCATCTGAAATGTCCATCCTCTAGTCTCTAACAGATTAGCATGGAGCTTTCTTGGAAGAGAACTGCAACATCACCCTCCAAGGAGTCATCTAGGGCGACTCCAATGTGGCCAGCATCAGTAACGAACGATCGATGATAAAGCACCTCTAAAGCGTGGCGTCTAAATATGGCGGCGGGTGTGAGAAGCGGGTCAAAGGCGATCCTCGAGAGTCACGTTACAGTTTCTGCCACCTATCGGGTATGTTGGTCTCCGGATTGGTTATTGTCGTCCACACTTCAAAGATATTTCCTAAGGGAAATGCAATCATAGGTGACTCTATCTTATTTCTAGCAACAAAACTTCTGGCGAAAGCTTCTAACAACATATTTGCCTTATTATACGGTCCGTCCCAAAATTAATTGGTATAAAAGTTGGGCTGTTTGGGGAGAGCTGAGGACTATTTCGAGTCGTGAATTTCGGCTAAAAAAGGAACTTAACTCAACTCCGCAAGGGATCTTTAATAAGTGTGACAGGAGAGCAAGAACGGCCACCGTCACGAAGTTCTATGTATAGATAATATGGAAACTATAACCGGTTCTCGATGGAGCCAAAGTAGCAACCTCGCTAGCGACGCCGTATTTTCGAGGAATAGTACAAGGATATGGGAGACGCGCGATGACCTTCAACCCATCGCGGGAGGTTGCTTCAAAGATGCGGTATGAACCTCCCTCTGCGATCTTTGTGACGAGTACGACATCGGTACGGGGTAGCCCGACCGATTTGGCAACAAGGTGACACAGCTCGTTGATGTTGAAATAGAGTCGCCTCTCCGAAAGGCGCAGATGTTCATTGTAACTGAGGACACGTATACGAGTTAGCGAAAGTGGAAAATCAATCAACATCTGGTGGGTCTTATCGACTTACAGCCACCTACCGGACGTGTAGTTGAAGAATGAGTTGGTGTGGCATCGTTGATCTTGGCCGTCCCTTCCTGTCGCTTTTCCATGCTGTATTTCCGCGAGTGGCCGGCCAATGAAGTTCGCTGATCTCTACCACAAGGCATGTAAAGGGAGCGGAAAGCTCTGTCTATTGCTATAAATCCTGTCCAAATCCGCGTCACTTTCAGGTGCGTACCATTCGTCGACCCGGTTTATCTGGCGATACCATATGCCTTCGTCGCTCCACCAAACCCATTCCGACGAGCTTGAGCCTCCAGTTCCAGTTCCAGTTCCAGAGCCTCCAGCCTCTCCTGCAAAGGATGAACCCTCCCCAGAATTCGAGCCCTTAAACTCCAAACAGAGCGCCTCCGCTTTAGTGTATCGTTTTTGGGCAAATAGAGACTCCGACAGAGACAACTTCAAAATAGTTCGAGCGGAAAAGCGACCCTCGCATTAACATGCGATTTCTGTACAGAGGAAGTGTTCTGTGGGTAGGTTCATCAAGTTCTCGTAACGTATCGGCGAGCTCACACGTCAGATCACATAGATCTGCGTCGAAGAAGAGGTCTTGGCCTTGGTCTGACGTGTATCCTGACGTCTAGAGATACGCAAGAGATTCTCTTAATTTGCCTTGAAACTGGCCGATCTCAGGCCAGCTCGGGCCAGCCAGGCGTCACGTGCGATACTACCAACTCACGAGACTAGGGAAGAGCAAACAGGACAAACTTTCTATGATAAACCTTATTCTGTAGCGTGTACTAGCGCGGAATCTTGGTATATAATATTGAGCGTAGAATAGTTCTTCTCTTCTTCCTCTTTTCTCCTTAGCTTAGAATCCTCAATTCACGGCACTTCTACAAATAGTCTCCTCTCGTGAGACCCCCTTTTGTAGAGCCGTCACACTCATCCTCCTTCTTCTTCCTCTTCCAACAACCCCAGAGTCTCCACCTTCGCAACGCTCGGTGCTCGCTCTTCATACGCATTTGGCCCTTCTGCCTAGAATCCTACCCCTTCCCATCAGGCTCCCCTGATCAGCCAGAATCCGGCACTGTTTACGGAGGCAGCAACAGAGCAAACGACGACGACGACCGCGACCTTCCCACAATCGAAGAACTTCTTTTTACCAAGCTACAAGAGCAGGGCTTCACAGCGGAGGATCGGGGCCAAGACAAGACAGACCTCGGAGTTGAGGAGGCAACTACTGAAGAGAGGGCCGGCTCTATCGCCTATACCAGATCAGCACCAGGCGATAACTCAGGCAAGAGTCCAGGTGAGCGCGCCCATTATCCTCTATCATGGACCAGTTTTTCTAATATAGTATAGAAGATCCAATTGTCCTACTAGTAGATGACGAGTCAAGTGCCTCTGAAGCTGAAGTCGATGACAATGGTCTTTGTACCAAAAGTACAGAGCCAGATACGGGTCTTTTCGATAGCCCAGAGACAGCCATCGACTCGACAACTTAGGCCCCTCCTTCCAGTTCTGATGGGTGGCACGATATTGATGACTTTCCCGAGACAGCTCCGCGCTTCGACGTCAAACTCCCTATATCCTCATACCCCTTCTTCGCGCCTCTCGAGCGAGCCATTATACGACAGCATCAGTATAGAAAGATCGCGCCACGCCAGATCCGAGGCCACAACCTCCTCTTCGAGCCCGCCTCTATGCCATGCTAGAGCGTCGCTAGAGACCCAGCTCAGTCAAGAGGGTCATCTTCATACCGGTCGAGGCATAGCAGACGAATACGAGCTGGTTAACCATGCGCTCGACACTCTCCTTGTTGATAAAGGGGCGAGGAAGCAGCAAGAGGTAGAGCAGGAGCAGGAGAAGGACAAAGGCAATAGTGAGGATGAAGACGAGGGGCTATAGCAAGAGATGAATGTTGTGGCACTAGTGGTAACGGCCGAAAAGGCTAGTGGCTCTGTCTTCTAAACTATACAACAAGATGAACACAGATCTGGAGATGGGCCTCCGTGCCCCAATCATCGCGCAGCCTTCTCCCGATGACTTGGACTTCGTGTGCATTCTGACTTGGACTTCGAATATACACGAAGTCCGAGTCATCGCGAGAAGGTCGTGCGGTGATTGGGGCACGGAGGCCCATCTCCAGATCTTTGTTCATCTTGTTGTGTGGTTTGGAAGACAGAACTACTAGCCTTTTCTTTAGCTTTTTAAATGCTCTTCTGTCGATATTTTGAGATAACGAAGTATCTGGGGTGTTGAATCTCCCTTTCAGCTTTGACATGAGTTACTGGAGAAACTTTTTGCTCGATGCGAACCCCAATTCTTCTTCCGTTGGCTTCAAAAGCGAAAATCGTGCACTCTCCACCTAAATATAGGTAGTACTCGGTGTTGAAGATGAAGTTACAAGAGCAACCAGTAACACTATTTGCGAAACCAGCAGCCCTCCTCGATAATTGAGCCATGAAAGGCGCTGTGACGTTGGTGAAACGAGGGGATACACTTGGGGATACGCTTGGGGCGAGAGAAGGGAGAGCGCTTGTCGTGCTATTTAACAGCCTATTGGAAAAGATTTGTATCTGCCCAACCATGTGACATGTCCTTGCGAACAAGTCCATATATGCCATTGACCCCAAGGTAAAGAATCAAGTCAGAGAGTTCCCTCAGAAACTTCTGCATTTGCAACGACTCCCAGTCAGGATATGCCACTGAGCCATGGTCGTCGTCCATAGCAACAAATAGCTGAGGTTAGTGGGCGAGGGGTTCACAGAAGAGCTTGAAGAGGGGATAGGTCCCTAAAAAAAGGCGAAGAGGTAGTTAGTTCTTATACTGTGAAGATTATTCGGGAAGCTTAGGGGAGGGTCAAGAATACTCTGGGACACGCAAAAATTATTTTGCTAGGTGGGTGATGGACTGGCATGCATCTGGGAATCCCCAGCGGCTTCATGTCATTGAAAAGGAGCTATTGTGACCACATAGCCATATTTTGTTATCGCTTTGCACCAAGGTTTATCTGCTTCAGCAAGAGTGCTTACTACCTGTGCAACCTGTTCTTCTCTCTCGATGATGCAGGAATTACTTTTCATTATCTGCGCGTTGCTAGAATGACCTCCTGGCAACACCTCAGTTATGCGAGGCGGTAAGATCTCGAGACCACACAGATGAGCCTCATCTAAGTCCGATATGTGTTCCAATATACCATCGACATCCAACTCGCTGCGGTTGGGAAGCTGGAGCTCTGTAGCATCAATGTTCAAGATTTTGAGCTTTGGAAAGGCGTGTCGATTGTTCCATTTTGCTAGAATAGACGATAACTCATCCCACTGACTCTGATTGGAAGAAGGGGTTCCTATCAGTGCAAGAGTAATATTGCTAACGTAAGCGTTGATGAGCAGATGTTTTCGGTAAAAGGGAAAACATTGATGAGTTAGATCGGGCGAGCGTGGATGGAGCAATAGTGGTGGTTGAGGAGTGTACTTGGAATGAGTGGCAGGCTCAGCTTGCCGAAGATGAGGCAGCTGCGTGTGATACATTTGATCCGTTGTTTATGGTTCTTCTGCGGCTCTGCTATAAAGATGGAAGGTTCAGGTTGTTGTCATAGTAGTAGTAAATGCAAAGGGAGAATTTTCTATATTTTCATAGGTAAAGTCACCGCAATTCCAAAGAAATCTATCCCTTTATAGACAATCATCTGTGTGTCTCCTAAACGCCATACAGATATGCTAATGCCCATACCAATACCCATGCCCATAATACGACCTAGTACCTCTCGAGGGAATCTGCTTCGTCGAAGATTGAAAGTGACAAAGTCGTCGAAGATTGAAAGTGACAAAGTCGTCGAAGATTGAAAGTGACAAAGTCGTATTTGTCGAGAACGAGGAGGGAGGAGGGTAGACGAGCCTAGGTCTCTTTTCCTACTTGCCTAAAGAATTAGATTAGTAAATAGTGTAGTTAATTATATATATACTTACTTGT
>QYAO01000091.1:0-49193 GCA_003988895.1 Hyphodiscus sp. D1413 | reverse complement strand
GGAGCGTCCGGGACCGTGACGGGCTATCCACAGATCAGTAAGGAGCAGAGCAGGTCGCGCGGGTGGGATCACGGGTGGAGTGGCGATCCGCGGACGCTGTGGGAGAGGTTGGTCTGGCAAATCGGACCTGGCACGTCTCCTCCTATCCTTAACCTTCTCCCGGCAGGGAATACACGAAGAATAGACCCTCGATCCGACCATAGCAGAGGCGTCCTTGAGAAACGCAGAGAGAGGAAGCTTCCGCGGGCAGCGACCGCAGTATTTAGCCTCCATACGGTTGGTCGACGGGTGAGCAACGCACCAATGAGCGGGCGAGCGGGAAGTGCCATCACGTGACGCAACAAATCCTCTTCACGAGCGAGGGCCTCACACGCAGGGGGGTCGAGCACTATACAAAAGCTAAAGCTTTTAATCAAAGCAAACCTTCGTCCCGATGTCTGGCTCAGGGGTCAGTCACTCCACATTTCCAAGGCTGAATAGAAAATTGGCAAGTTGGCAAATGCGCTACTGTATCAGCGAATTGTAAAGGGGAACCGAAGAGCCGATTGCGTACAATGTGAATATGGGTATGAGTCTCATATTTTGAGTATGGACATTCTGGCGTTCGATGCATTGACTCGAGATTTCCAAAGGGCCAAAACCGACGTACGGGCGAAATCAGAAACCTCAGTCGATCATGGGTGGTCAGCAAATATCAAAGGCACAAGGGTAAGTGACTGCGGCGATACTCCACCAGCTCGGTGACGATAAGGGCCCCCCCGAATGCAACCTGCATGCTTGCAACTAGGGCGCGGCATGAAAAGATCCATGCGAAAGTTTGACGCGGAGTGGACTCCGTGTTCCGCAAGAAATACTCATCGGTTCTAAATTTCTAGTTCGAGATTTGGGGTTGACCAAAGTTGTCTTTGGTCATTCAAGCTTATCTGGTGAATTGGCTTCATGTGTAGCCCTTTTCGATCACCAATGCAAGTACTAGCCCATTTCGGAAGCAAATATAACTATAGTGTATCATGTTCGCACAAGACAGAAATAATGCTCGCCTCAGATCCTGATCTGGACTGTCGACATGCATATGGAAGACACACATAGACGACCTCCTGTGTCTATTGACGACGCCGTTTCAAACCTCACCGTCCAGTGGCGCTCTCCTCGCATGGTGCAAAGCTATAGAATAAGGATGAGACATTCGCACATCCTCTAAGGATCCGACCTGATATCTGACCCTCCTACCAGCTTACTATTACTATATACGGTTAGAGAGAGGGGGCTGGAAATCATCTACCTCTTGCAGAAGGTTAAGAGGGACGCTCGGTGACGCGGTGAAAGGACGGCAAAGACCGGATAGAGCTGGATCTGTGCAAGGTGCAAGACCCAAGGATCCCGCCCACCAAGATACGAAGCAATGGTGGGGTAAGATCAGACTACCTCTCGGTCGGCAGCTGGCATTCTGCGTTTTGCAGCTCCTCTGCCAGATGCAGACATCAAACGTGAGTTCGACTGCCTACTGGGCCGAGTCGAAGGAGACAGTGATGAAAACGAATCTCTGGGTATCAGTTATAACGAAGTCTTTTCAACGACTAGCAGGGCACTCACTCACAGGACTACGTAAACACACCCAAACCCCAACTTGTTATAACGATTTACGAATCCCTACACCAGGCTAGGTATATGCCATATGTGACTTTCGGTATTGACTAGGGTTGTGAGAGCCACGCACTGGCAAGGGTCAGGAACAATTCAGTTCCTCGGAAAGCCCCCCGCTCGCCTAATCTTGGGTACTACTCCGTACCCTCGTCCGCTGAGACAATGGTCCGCTAGTAGGGGTGCCTTATTCTATACCCATTTTCATCCGACAATGTGGATGACGAATAAAAAAATTGCACATAGAATACATACAATATTATATGGGGCGGGCTATTTCAACTTGCCTCCCGGCTGGTACAGCGGTTAAGTATTGTTATAGCACTAGTAGGGGCTAACCCCTGGCCCCTATGGCTTGTCCCATTTAGGTAATACGCTTCAAATCATCAAAGCATCAAAATCAGTAGAATTGAGTCTTAATACTTAGTGAATTTCCCATCTGCATCAATAACTGCCTGATAGCGCTCTGACATACTATTTATAAGCTCCTGAAATTCAAATTCTCCCACCTTCTCCCAAGCATCCTTAACGGCAGCTCGTAGCTGATCGTAGCTCATGAGCTCTGGATAATTATCTTGAAGATAATTCTTTATAATATGCCATACTCTCTCGATCGGATTTAGATCAGGAGAGAATGGAGGCCAGAAAATGACAATAACACCCCTATCTCGAAGCTCTTGACGTGTGTCGGCGGCAGCATGTCCAGGTGCCCCATCTTGCATCAAAACTACATGAATTCCGTCTCTTTTTAATAGCTCAATATACCCATGAATAATAGGAACCGTATGTGCCTGGTACGAATCCTTATTAATGGAACCCCAATCCTTCTCCCAGAATATACTAGGTCCCTTTGTATGTCCATGAAAACAGCCCCAGAATATCCAACCCTTCTTTCTTTGGACTCGCTCTATGATACAGGTCTGATTCCATTCCTCTCCGGCTTTTCTTGTAACCCAGGTTCTTATATGCCTTCCGCCCGTAATCCAAGTCTCGTCGGTCCATAGAATCTGGTACCATTGCTCTATGGTCCAATTGACATGCTCTCGTGCCCAATCAAGTCAAAGCTGACGGTTTTTTTCTGATATTGGAGGCTTTCGCATAGCTAGACGACGATGAAACCCCTCACTGGCAAGAGCCGTACGGATAGCATCTTTCTTAACGCCCCAATCTAAAACTTCCGTAAGCTTTTGGAAAGACATTCGACGGTTCTTTATAGACGCGCATACGAATTCGACAAGCTCTTCGACTTGAGCTTGAGTGAGTAGAGGTGGTCGACCAGAGCGCTTTTGTGGAGTGGCTTTTGAGCAAGCTGTTTGAATTTGACGAATAGAATGACCCGTATGTCGATGTATTTAAGAATATGACCAGCCAATACTATGTAAAAGCTGTATATCGCGTCGTTGATCGCGTGATAGATCAGGGTGCTTTTGTCGACGAAAAGGGGGGTGTGGTAATGGTCCAATAAAGGGGGGAAGTGGTGGAGTATCTGGCCGAAGAATAGGGCCCAAGAAAGCAGACATAATAATGGCTCTAAAGACATAGAATCTAGTATACAATCATATAGAAAGTGATGTAGACACGTCAGGACCTGATGATTTGAAGCGTATTACCTAAATGGGACAAGCCATAGGGGCCAGGGGTTAGCCCCTACTAGTGCTATAACAATACTTAACCGCTGTACCTCCGTAGAAACGGCATCTGGTCTTAATATGGCCACCCCGGTCGAAATAGCTCGACCCTACTGTATCGTATATAGAGCAAGGCACAGTACCCCTACTAGCGGTGAGCGGAGGAGGGGGATACGAGCACTCCCGTATGGCTGGCCCTTGATCTCCATGCACGACGCTTGGACTGGCTTCTCCTCCAATGGAGAGGCTTACTACGTTTGGATTTTATTGCATTCACAAAATTGCATATTCTCAATTTTTACGAAATTATCAGAAGTACAGTAGTTGAATTCTTTTCCGTAATACTACCAGTGGCTACGGGCCGTGGCATTGAGCGGGCCTCCCCGGGCGTGGTGGGCTCGCATCCTGCCGAACTGTGGCTTTGTAATCTCATTGGCCCTCATAACCGCAAACTACGTTGGAGGATGCTGGTGACTGAGGAGGACTTTGATGGCTATCGCAGAAGTTGGTGCAGTGATTCGACTTGCATTAGTGTGGCGTTGAATCGATGGCATCATGGCATTGGTCCTTGACTCCGATCTTGTTGGATAACCACGGGCATGATACCCACTTGCGGGTTTGCACGAGAATCCCAAAGAAATATTGAAGACCATAGCGAGATCATGCATCAGCCCTCCTTCATTGAGCAGCGTCCTATATGGGCATCGCACCCCCCGTGTAGAATGATATCCATCTCTGAACTCAACAACCACCTTGTACTCATTGCTCTTTGCTTGAATCCTTGCCAAACAATATTGGTCTATACAACAATACAAGAACAGCAAAAGTGTCTATCATCCCTTGTATTCTCTACCTACGATGCCCAACGAGAAAAGCGAGCATACCGTAAAGCAAGGCGAGAAGAAAGAGTAAGAATTTGAATCATCAAGATCCACTCAATCGAGTCAATCCAGACTACAGCATGCAAGTGCTAACCCGTACTTCAAACAGTGCCCCAGCACCGACATCACCATCTTCCATTCACAGTGCTACGGAATCCAGGAACGACGATCCTTCATTGAACAAAGATGTGGAGAAACATGGGCATGGGGATCCTCAAGGCGAGACTACCGCCAAAGATCATATGATGGCCGGCCCAAGCCTCGAAGTGGATAGCACCCATAAGGCTCGATTTCATGCTACCTCTGATGAGGACGCCGGTGTTGCTACCGAGAGTACAGCTCACCAAGACAAACACCAGCTCCAGCAATGGGTGTACGAGACCGCCAACAAAAGCCTTCCTGTCAACGAGATTCTTGAGAAAAAAAATGTAAGAGAATCCAGTTTTCAGGCACATATCTTGCTTCCGGCCCGGCTCTCAACTACTTCTTTCATCTCTGTATGCTTGCTCCCAAAAGTCTCCTTCTACTCGGCGTCCCACTTCCGTTCATGAGGAAACACTGAATTTGCGTTGCCTAGTGGGAGACCTCGTCACTCAAAAAGCGCAAGAGAGAAGACTGATTACTCGTAAATCAACTAAAGTAGAGCAAGAAGGCAGAAAAGATTGCGACTGGCAGTAGTAAAGATGGCGGAACTGGTAGACATGCCACGATAGCAGTCTTTATTTCGTATAAAAAAGCGGTTGATTTGTTCAAGACTCCACGTATTTTTGAAGCCGTTCACTTAAGAGCCAAAATCCAAGAATAAGCAAATGCCGTCTGTGAAGCCGCCAAGCCGTAGTTTCCAATGACGAAGAAAAGATACATGATGTACAGTGCTACTTGGTCGACCCTCAGCCTTGAACCGGCATTTAGCCATTTTCTGCTCGACGAGTTCCCCGGGCCTCGGGGCCTGGAGGCTCTGCGAAAGATTCAAGAGGGCCTCTAGGCTGTCCACGTGTCGGCTGCTGGGGACAGTCTTTGGTGCTGAATATGCACATGGATTCTTGATGCGCTGCTACGGCCTGCATGGTACAGGACAAGGGGATTGTGGAAACCGGAGGAATGAGGGATCCTATAGGACATCCCTTGGGACTTCCCTTGGGACTGCCCTTGGGACTGCCCTTGGGACTTCCCTTGGGACTTCCCATGGGAGATCCCAAACCCCATGAGGGAACTCAGATGTACCTCCGAATTAGGAAGCTCCGTGTCTGCAGAACAGATCATTCGTAGCACAAGCGACCAGGAATCGAGTACACTGCATTGGCCGCATGAATGAATAATTTAATATGGGTTAGAAAATAGCGTTGTATTCCCCGTAAAGGTGAGGAGAAGGAATGTGGCTTTCCGGAGGACGATAACTACCTTGCGGAAAGTTCAATTTTCGCGAAAATCAAAAATCAAGAATTCATTTTTCGATTTATTGATATACCAAATCTACCCATTTCTAACTCAATATTGACCTAATATTAAAGTTTGGATTAATTATAATTACCTAACTCAATTTTAAATCGCTTCTTAACTTAGTATATGTCCAGGCCAGGTGGTCATATAAACCACCCTCTAGCGACCCCCGCGAGCTGGCTGGCGATGAGCCGATAACCTAGCTAGAGACCAAGATATAATACTTGATTCTTGATTTATACTTAAGCTAATTAGTTATAACTTATTCTATGCGCCAGAGAAAGCAGGTTAGACAAAGCGAGTTTAGGACTTATGATAAGCCAGCCCAGGGAAGTAAGCCTAGAGGTTTTTAGACTTGGTCCGGTCATATATATAAGACCTCTTAATATCTATCTATAGCGGGCATATTTCTTATTCCCTTTATATTAGGCCTATAGGATTAGAGCTACAGTCTATAGAATTACTTACTATGTACTCCCATATATCTCTATATGTATGCTAATATGACCCTCTACTGCTTCCCTATGTCGTTATACCAGTTCGCCAGCCAGGTCGCGGGGCTCGCTTGTGGGTCATATAATCGTATCGACTATATCGCTATCGTTTTCCCATATTATGGCCTAAGGCCTATATATTTAAAAATCAACTTTTGGGACTTATCCTACGACCTTCCTATGAATTCAACTCTAATCTAAGTTCTGATTTATATAATCTTTAAGAAGACGTTATATGGGTCATATAAGTTTTCAAGGTCTGATTTTTGATTTTCGCAAAAATTGAACTTTCCGCAACGTAGTTCTCGTCGCCCGTAGGCTTAGCCGTTGGTATGCGGCTCTTCACGGCTCTTCGCGCTTCCCCATAAAGACTTTATATATTTGAATAAGACCTTTTCTCCCACGCCAAAACCAACCCGTAACAGGACATCATTGTCACAAAAATTTATATATAGCGAGTAACAAAGTAAAACCCCCACGGGCTTTTCTTCTTCCTGGACCAATGCCTTAATGAGCTTGGGGGAAGTTTCTTTTGCTATTTTTGGCCTTGGAATTTTTGAGGAAATTTGTGGGTCGCGGTTTGTTGTGTTTATTTTTTTGGTTGGGGGGAGCGCGATTGGGTCTGGTAGGTTTGGAGCCGAAGTGAAGATGAAGTGAAGCTTGATGTGTGGCAATTTGCCAGCGCAAATTCTCAGTTGGGCCCGGTCTATCAATTTGGCCCATTCAATCGGGATTTGCTTTTTTGAGCCCCGTACTTCCAACCAAACTAACGTATATACCATGCTGAAGACCTGAGGCATTGCTCTGGTTGATCTCAGCTGCACCATTTCTATATGCTCTTCCCCAATCCACAACTCTCTTCAGCAGGTATAATACTATCAGCCATCTTCAATCTCGAGCAAGCTAACTTATCATCTTTTTGCACCTCGCAAAGGATCGCCCAGTTTTTTGTTTTTTGACTGCTTGTGATGCTATTCCAACCCTCGATTATCTGAGAATCAAATCCACTATCAACAAAGAACTCCTGGCCCATTTCCCTTCAACGTCAGAAAACAACCAGGATGGAACCCTCCAAGCAAAACAACAAGAAGTCGTATAAGCACGCGTTCGAAAATCCACAGTACAGCCACCAGGCTGATGACTAACTCCCACAGTCCTTGCTCCTCGAGCATTCCCACATCGCAGCAATATCCCTCGGATCCTCACCATCTTAGTGAGCCAGCTCTCAGCATGACCGCCCCAAACGACAAGCAGAGCACCCTAGACTTCGCCGGTACCCACACCACGGCATACACAGATGAAAATCCGTTGCATATGCGGGCGTATGAGACTTCATATGCCAGCCTCACATTCGCAGAAAGGAATCCTAAAGAGGTAAATCCTACCGATGAAAGCACAGATGTGGGTCCTGATAATGCCTTTTCGCCAGTCTGGTAGCTGTATCGTGAATCCTGGCAGCACCTACTAACCGGGTTTTTGACCGACGTGAGACTGCCCTACAGGTGGTCAACAGCGTCGGGGCGTCTGTGTGGAGACCTTGAGTTTCTAGGTATATTGAGAAGCAGTTGCAGGATGAGCTCAGCATAGAGCTAGCGGAAGCGCAGCGTCGAAAGGATCACACATCTCCCGTAGAATCCATCGTCAGAGTCCGCAACAAGGCCTGCAACAAGGTCTCTTGTTGAACAATCCAGCCATTCTTTATCCTTGTTGGATCCTGCATTAATCCCGGAAAGCCCGAACACAACTGCTCAAACAGGCACTGCTGGGCATTTTGTGACGGCTGCAAAAATTCGTCGAGATATGCATGTAAATTGATTGTTTGGACTGACTTGGCCTTTGATTCGGGTTGTGATGTTCAGAAAATGGGTGGGGCGCAGTACTGGCTAGACTAATGGCGTACATATATGCATGCGTTGGGCTCAATTCCGCTGGGTATTTCCCGAGCCGTCGGCTCGATGGTGCCGGGTCTCTAGGGTTTATACGAAGTAAAGGTTGGGTGACAGGGAACGAATATGACTTCAGGGTTAATCCCACAGAACAAGAGTTATACTTGTCCTTCACCGCGAACGCTTGACACGGTACAGACCTGCGAGACCTATCTGCTGGTCGCCGAAGATATGGATAGTCTATTGTGTATGATAGGAGACGGGGCCTTCGAGGATATATTGTTAAAAGAAATATGTTAGCCTGTATTACGTAAACCTGGCTGTGTAGCCCCTATTTCTTCCTCTCCTTAGATTTTACAATACACGCTATTTCCATCAATGAGGTGCTGTTCAACCAACATTAGCTGAAGGAGAAAGCTGATAAATGTTTCGCACATATAAAGTAAAACATCCCCGAAATGACCTTTATAATATTCATTATTCAATGCAGAACTTGTCAGCAACTTCTATTAATTAACCTATCAAAGCAACGGAGGGCAATATTCGTCGATTGATACACGATGTAAACTCGTTACGGTGATACGGTGCGTTCATCAAATCCTTCCGAGATAATTGGAAAACACGTCTTAAAAAGGCTCCAACAGACAATGTCTTAACAAGCTTTCGCGGGGAAGTAACCTTGTCGGAATCTAGCGAGTCAAGGATATTTTACGAAGTATTACGACCGGTATTATACGGCCCACCAGGCCTGACAAGGTGAACCTTTTACAGAGTCGTTGGAACTCCTTGGATTCAGCTACCTTTCTGATCAGTTCATCAACTGCTTTATCAGCCCGAGGACAGATGTCGTTCACTTTTAGCTTTGGAGGACGAGAAGAATTGAGTTTTAATAGGTCGAGTGGCGACATCACACGAGACCCACGCTGCACCACATCTCGGTATACTATTGGGGTTCTATCCACGAATTAGGGGTTGGTTCTCACATAAATTTATTACTAGATAATATCGGCTCCTTGTTGTGTTGAGATGGTCCATATTGTATCAAACCGACTCGTAATCTGGAGCGATAGCAAATAACCCATGAGTTGGTTTAAAAGATCATGTCAACGAGACATTTTGAACGATTCGGACTTATACATGAAGCCTCAATATTCCGTAGCTTTGTAAGATAAATAAACAGGAAATAATGACGGCATAGTCAGCTTGCTGTCAGATCTATTGCGCATGATATTGCCATTGAAATCATATTGTACTAGGCTATCGATGAGGGAAACGCTCAACTCTGCCTGAAGTTACCACACATAACGGAAATGAATATTCTCTTTGTCTGTCAAGTCCTTGAAATCTGTGTCCTTATGGACTCTCTCGCCAGCGGTAGAATCCAACCTGTCTCGTCTGCGATTCTCGTAGGCACAGTAAGCCATGTACGCGCCTATTGTCATGATTGATAGGACGTAAGATCCAAGGATTGCTCCCATGCCGAGAGGATAAAGAGGAGCTTGCTCCGCCTTGAAGAATTGAGGTGCGATAATATTGGAGATGCAGTATGCGATGAAGACCAGCGCATTCACGGTGACCTTTTTTGTGTGTCCGCTGGCTTGAGTATCAGTACTGGTGAGACAAGCAGGTAAAACTGGGAAGACTTACGCTGTGTTGGCGGTGTTCATACCAAGTGCGACAATATAGGGTCCGAGATAGAAATAAGACATATAAAGAGCAGCAAGCCTACCGTGAAGGGTCGTGAGAGGGAGGGTATAAAGGAACACTGCTGCAATCATGCCGACAATGCAGCCAAATATAACCCACGCGCCTCTTGTTTGGTATCCGGACGCGTATTTGGCACACAGAAAGACTGCTCCGTTACATATGTAACTTGAGACTGTTTGAATAATCCCAGTCGGCATGGTTAGGAGAGTGGATCTCTGCGCAGTATACCCAAGACCGTTGATGATCAGAGGTGAAAACTGTGTCAAGTCAGTCGAGCCATCCTGTAACCTTTTAGTACGGGCCACTCACGTTCGTCAGACCTCCGTTAGGGATACTGATCCAGATATTGAACAAGAAGATGAGCCATGTTTTCGGGTCCATGAAAGCTTCGATCATCTGGGCCTTCTTGAAAGTCTTGTTCTCAATTCCAGTCTGGTCAGCTCGGACTCGATCGATTGCGATGGCCTTTTGGCGCTCCGAGATGAATTTTGCCTTGACCGGATTATCTGGGAGAAAGATGCCGACGACGAAAGCCCAAACCACTGTTATCGCTCCAGTAATCCAAAAGAAATATCGCCACTTATCGGAGTCTCCAATAAACCCGATACCATATCCAATGGGCCCTGTAAATAAGACCGATAGTCCAGTGTACATGAGACCGGTACGGATTGGCTGTTCGCTGGTGTTTTGTTAGACTCCGATTCTAGAAAGGGTGGCGGCCTTGATTTACCGTCTTGAATACCACATTCCGACTATCAAGAAGTTCCCAGGCACAATCGGCGCTTCAAGAACACCAAGGAGGACTCGCAGAGTAATTAGAGTCTCAAAATTCTTGGCGAAGCCAGTTCCAATGAGTACGATGCCCCACAAGAATTGGGCACACGCCATCGTTTTGGCAACAGGTAGTCTCTGCAGGAGACTCCCAGAAGGTAGACACCACACAAGGTAGCCGAACTTCGGACAACATCAGCAAGTGTCCAAAAGCTTCCTCACACTTCAAACTTACATAAAAGGCTGATCCAACCCAGGAGTACCGATCTCCAGTCAGACCTGTGGCAGTCTTCATTCCATAGAGCGCAGCGGTTGACGTTGTCACTTTATCCATAGCACTGAGGGTGATGTTGAGCCAGAGGATTGGCACGAGACGAAGGTCCAATTTCCATCGCAATCGTTTCTCTTCTTTAGATGTATATGCATCTTCGCCGTCGAGCTTGTCTGCGTAGGCTGCAGCGATATCTCCATCTGAATGATTGAAGATCTGGCCTTCGGAATAGTCCTTGGATTCGCTAGCAGTCTCCATGACTAGATCTTTGGCGGTAGACATTCTTGAAACAATTGAATAAATGCAGAGTATGTGACAGAAGCCAGGAATTGGATGCAGTCAGGTTCATTCAAGGAGGAGATCTGCGGGGGCTTTGTAGTGCTTCGATATTCGATGTCTTGTCTTGATAACAAGAATCCTCCCGTCGCATGAACACCCGGCCGGACTGCCAAGAAGACTGAATAAAGCATCTTCTATGGACAGACTATCCAAGTTGTTATCGTTCGGATCAATCTAGTAATGGATATGGCCACTGGTGCCGAAACGTCGGGTCTTAAGGAGTGGGGTATCGTTGGATCTGGCTGGAGACTCTGAAAACAGGTTAGCTGTCGGCCAATCAGCCCGAAAGCAGCCAAAAAGAGAAAAGTCTAGGCAAGAAACTCAACGTCGTCGCCGTCGACTCCGACGCCAACATCATCAACTTGTCAATGATGGGATGCGCCAGCAGCACCACCCTGACCAGCTTCATGGATGTTCTTGCATTATCTCCCCATACCCCAGCGTGAAGCTGACGGTCGGCGGGCGGGACGTAATCACGGTCGGAGGGGCTCTGCAAAATGCTGGAGCAAATATGGAGCGATACTGTAGGTTAGGAAAGCAAGTGATTTTTTGTTCGCTCGAATTTCTCTTCTCTGTTTCCTCCGTTCTCTAGTTATTTATATTTCATTCCTTTCCTAGAATCGCTACTATGCCGAAAATCAATCAAAGTTGCGACGCTGAACAGGCAGTGTTCGACAATGCAGTCAAGGAGATTAAAGAGTGGTGGAACTCACAAAGGCAGTCGCACATCAAACGGTAAGCTGCTAGGAGAATTTTCAAATTAGCAGGGCAATAATGATTAATATGTTTACAGACCATACTCTGCAGCGAGAATAGCATCCTTGAGAGGCCTTCTGCCTCAGACATACCCCTCTAGCGACATGGCAACCAAGCTGTGGAAGCTCCTCAATGAACACCGAGTCAATGGTACCAATGAAATGACATTCGGTGTTACGGATCCCATCATTGCATCGCAGATGGCGAAACATCAACAGACTCTATACGTCTCAGGAGCACTTTGTGGCTTCTCTGAAGTTTCTGAGCCTGGCATGGACTGTTGCGATTATCCTCTTGATACTGTACCAAAAGTGGTGGATAAAATCTTTAAATCCCAGATGTGGCATTCGCAGCGACAAAACCATTACAGAATGCTACAACCAAAGGAAGCTCGTGCTAAACTTGAGCATTGGGACTACCTCACGCCGATTGTAGCAGATGGCGATATGGGATTCGGCGGCATTACATCCACAATCAAGATGACGAAGCTGTTCGTGGAAGCGGGAGTCGCCATGTTCCACTTAGACGATCTTGCAATTGGGAAGAAGAAGTTCACTGTGGGTCAAGGGCGTACGGTCGTTCCCACAAGTGAGTATCTAGACCGATTGACGGCTGCAAGAATGCAAATCGATATAATGGGGTATGCTGTTGTTCTACGATGACCGCCAACAGCACTAACGAGCGCTCCAGAGCTGAAACCATGCTTCTTTGCCGATGCGATGTCGACCACTCCGAATTTATTAGTGATGTTATCGATGCCCGCGATCATAAATATGTTAGAGGCGCCACTGTGCCGGTTAAGTCCCTCATAGATACACTCAAAGAAGCAGCAGAGTCGGGTGCCCTAAATCTCCTTTCAGTGCGTGCTGAATGGATCAAGGAGGCAAAGCTCTGCACATTTGATGAAGCTGTCCAGGCACTTGCATCTGAATCAGAGTACTCAGCATACACTTCCAAAATTGGAGCTGGCATCGTATCTTTGAGAGAACGTCGGATAATTGCGAAGGCTACCGTCAATAAGGAAATATTCTTTGACTGGGACCTTCCCCGTTCCAGAGAAGGCCAATTTTTCTATAAGTCCTCCGTTTCAGCAATCGTCGAGCGTGCTATTCTTGCAGCTCCCCTTGGAGACGTAACCTGGGCACGAATGGATACTCCGAACTGGGATGACCTCGTTTCTTTCCACAAACAAGTGCGCGAGGTTTTCCCTGAGAGACTTTTTGCATTCGGATACACGGGTGACTACGATTATCCCAAAGCCGGCTTTTCTGCAGAAGCCATCAAGTCCTTTCCAAGTGATCTAGCGAAACTGGGGGTCGCGTGGCAGGTTCAGCCGATTTGGGCTCTTCAGGGCATCAATTATGAGACAGAGAAGTTTGCAAAGCTTTGGAGGGAGAGGGGCATTGAGGGATATATTGAGGAGGTACAGAAGCCCGCATTGGCTACGAAGCCGATGACTGATGGTTTCGAGAAGCCGAGTTACAGCGGAAGTTATCTTTGCGATGCTTTCTGGGACACTGTTGCTGTAAGAGATGTTGGTGAGGGAGCTGGTGGAACGATCAGCGAGAAGAGAATCCGTTGAGGGGAACGAGGCAGTATCAACTCAAGGCAGTAGTACTGGATCTCCTCAAGAAATTTCACGAATCTTAGATACTTTCTCTATAAAATCATGTTCAGTCAATACATTCTTCTGTTTCGTGTCAAGTCGCAATGTTCAGATTCCTTACTCTGCATTGCAGCAGGACGCGACGCCATTACAGAACGATGCCAGCAAGTTGCGGCATACCTCGCGACCAGGGCTCGCAAAGGCCTTTCTTCGCCGATGGGACCGATCCACATTCGTAATTACGGGCTACTTTGCTACCGTCTTTAGTCATTGATAAGAATTTCTAATTTGTTATCTGCGTCAACGCATGTGCTCATGTGGGGCCGAATGGATGATAAGATATAGACTATGTTCATTCTTGTGTTGAGTTATCTTCGTGTGATTCTTCAATCCAGAGTTGGTACCGAGAGAACCGAACCCCCTTTTGTTTATATAAATAATCGTCAACAGCCAAAAAATCGCTCACGTGATGCATCCTACTAAACTCCACATTGCAATTCTGAACTGTGATACACCAGTTCCTAATGTCTTCGCTGTGCGAGGTCTTTATAGTGATATATTTGCTGCACTCTTGAGAAAGGCGGCGGAAGAAATGAAATTATCGGATGTGGATCTCCAGTTTAGCAAACATGATTGTGTGCTAGGAGATGTTCCCTCAGAGCAGGAATTGCTACACATCGATGGCATTATCATTACAGGATCAGGCATGAGTACTCAATGATTTGAAATTCAAGTTTATTATCTAACTGTCACTAGCGGCATCAGCCTACGATCCAGCACCCTGGATCGTCTTCCTGACTTCCTACATCAAAGGTAGCTTTACCCTTTCTCTACCCTCAAACCTCCTTATTTCCTAACCAATCCATCCAGATCTCTACATCTTTCACCCTCACATCAAAATATTCGGCTCCTGCTTCGGCCACCAACTCCTCGCCCACGCTCTCTTCAGCACGCCCTCCTCCTCTTGCGTCTCCCGTGACCCGGCAGGCTGGGAACTCGGCATCCACCCCATAACCCTCACCAACTCCTTCCTCACGCACTTCGGGCCCGTCTCGACCAACCCGTCATCCCCAACACAGGCTCGTCTCCAATTCGTACACGCAGACCACATCGAGCTCTCTCCTTTCCAGCTCGCAGAGCAAGGTTTCGAGAGTATAGGTCGGAGCGCACATTGTGCACTCCAGGGGATTTGGAAGAAAGGGAGGGTGCTTACGTATCAGGGCCATGCGGAGTTTGATGAATTTGTTAATGGGGAGACGATCAAGGTTTTTGGGAGGCCTATTTGGACTCAGAATGTGTTGGAGAATTCGTTAGGCAGTGTGCAGGGGGAAGATGATAGTAGATGGGCGGCAAGAGTGATGCTTGACTTTTTCTTAGATGGCGCGGATGAGGGAGTGCGAGACGTTGATAGCAGCGAAATTGAGGTGGTACATGAGGAGGAAGTCATGGCTAGATTGTGATAGTAGATCTCTTAGATATGCTTGAAAGGAAATAGACGGCTTGTTTCAAGCTCGAGATCCTTAAAATAGGAACTGGAATTTGAAATTCTGCGATTTCATGAATTGGTAAAGAAATATATCAACTAAGCAGCTTCTGTCTCATCTTTCATGATCTCTAGCAATTCACCTAACCTCCTCACACCTTCCTCAATCTCCTTACTCTCATGCCAAGCCCAGCATAATCTTGCACCGTTTCCAAACCCTCTACTGGCCCTTTTGGCACTCCCCTCATCGCCTTTCACTACGAACATTTCCCCAAACGCAAAAGTCAGACCATAATCCTCACGCGCCCGCTTGGCAATGACAGCTCCACTTGGAAACTCGGCGGGAAAGGATATATAAGTAAAGAAACCTCCCGCAGGAATGACAACATCCTGCTCTTCGGGTATGACATAAGGCGCTCCAGTAGTGATGTGTACACCTAGGGGTTCGAGATAAGTTTTGATGGCCGAAATGAGTACTCGATAGCGAGATTGGTAGGTTGGGATCAGGACTTCGTCGATGTGTCTCTGCATTGCGCCAGAGCTGAGGAGATGGTGGAGGAATGTTGACGTGAGATGGGAGGGTGCCCCTCCTGAACGAGTGGCACCACTGTAAATGTCGTCAATTAACCACTCTGGAAGGTTTGCAGCTGGATGAACATACTTTTGGGACAGTCTCAATATCATCTTGGACGAAGCTTCAGCCCAGCCAACTCTCACACCAGGTGCTACGATCTTAGAGAACGAGCCATTACTGATGCTATTGCCCCATCCGTCTCCACACGTTGCACGGTCTAAATCGACTAGTCTAGGTGGGATTGGAGCCAGCTTTATGGAATTGGATTTGCACTCCTCAGCAGGCCAGCGTAAAAAGTCATACACGTCGTCCGAAACAATCAAGATGTCATATTTCCTTGCCAACGCCAGAAGCTGTTCTCGGTTTTGACTCGAGTAGGTCTTTGCGCTGGGGTTGGAGAAAGTTGGGGTGATATACAGGATGTGTCTGAAAATCTTGACGTATTGCGCAGCAGGTTTCAATTCAACCTGAACTCCATTGTGTTGAGTATCGTTCTCGAATTCCGCAAGTGCCTTGCGTAGGAAAGCGATGTCCACTCCACTCTCATTCTCTGGCACACCTCTCAGCTTCTCTGCAAACCCAGCATCTTGGAAGATCGTGCAAGCTAGGAAATAAGTTGGTTCTATCATCCATATTCTTTTCGTAATACTTGGATCTGAAAAAACTTGTAGAATACTGGCGAGATTTTGGGACGCCCCGCCTGTGATGGCAATTCTCTCACTAGAAACTGGACCTGACGACGGGGAGTAGAATGAGGAAAGCCACTTTGCAAGTTCGTCTCGGAATGGTTGGTAGCCAAGATCTGGGCCATATATCAGTGCTGAGCTCGCGATTTTTGGATCATTGAGGCAGGATGTGGTTGCTGTCGCCAGCTGCTGGGCTGGAAACAGACGGGGCGATGGCCAGCCCAACTGGAGATTTATTGGAGAGGTCATTTTGAAGCAAAACCTGAGCAGAGACTCACACACAAACGAAAATAGAGAGTGGAATGGAACCCAGAGAATCCAGACAATTTGGAAGGGAGAATTAACAATAACAATAGGGCATCGCCCTCAATGCTGGAAACAGTCAAGTCTCCGAACCGAACGACGGCGTGACGCTGGTGCCCTGGCCGCATCGTGCTCGTCGCTGAACAAGCTAAACATCCATGCATAAAGGCACATCCTCGCCGAGATGATGATCATAGCGATATATCATTCGTGTTAGGTCTGTTGATGGACTTCCACTCCGAAAACTGCTGATAGAGCTAGTAGAGGCGCTAGAGTGGGGAAAGGGCTTTCTTATCGACGCGATATCCCCTGAATATGTGAGGGGGCGGGGCTATGTGTTTGTGGGATACTCAACTGTCTGTAGCGCAATCTCTCGGAGAGCACGCCGAAAATCAACAACATGATGGAGTCAAGGGTGGGATGCGGCTTGATGCCCTTGAGGTATCCATGACATAATGGGCACCTAGACTTTTGATGTTTGAGTTAGGTTATGTTAAGCTTTCCGTTTGCCAAAGGCGGAGACGGAGTTCCTCCCGCGCATTGTCAGATCTTTGAAGTATATCCAAGAGTTCCTCGTTTGCTTTTGGGCAGTACCTTTCATAGTAACCACTCAATTTTTGGGAGTGTGCCTATTCATCAAAATGCCTTCAGCCGTTTCGCCGCCTCCTCCTCCTATGAAAGATGGCATCGAGATTGCTATCGATAGAGGTGGAACATTCACCGATTGTATTGCTACTAATATCCCGGGAAAAGACGACATCGTGGTGAAGCTTCTCAGCGTTGACCCTTCGAATTACGATGACGCCCCTGCAGTAAGTGCAGATTCAAGCTGCCTTCGAACCCAAGAACTGATAGCTAGTAGGAAGGAATAAGAAGGATATTGGAAATGGTGACGGGAAAGAAGCTGAATCGAGGAGAGTCCATAGATACAAGTCGTATTGGTAAACATCGAGCGCCCCCCATTATCGCAAGAGCTCACCTCATGCCAGCTTCTATCAAAATGGGAACAACAGTTGCAACAAATGCGCTGTTAGAGAGATCGGCAGACAATTGTGCTCTCATCGTATCAAAAGGCCATGCAGATCTGCTCAGAATAGGAGACCAGACGAGACCTCGCCTCTTCGACCTCAATATTCGTCGAGCTTCTCCCTTGTTCACTGAAGTTCTCGAAATAGACGAGAGGGTGACTCCAGAAGAGTACACTGAGGATCCTTCGCCAAAATCCCCAGCTGAAATGGACGCATTAGTTGACGACATTTATGTTGTCAAGGGAGTTGGCGGAGAGCTGATCAGAATTTTACGTCCTCTTGGTGAGTGGCTTTTCAACTCTTTCTATAGCTTAACACGAACTTACCTACTTCAGATGTTGAGAAAACGAAGGAAGGCTTACAGAAGCTTTTCGACAGCGGAGTGAGATCTCTAGCAGTGGTCCTACTTCATTCGTACACCTTTCCAGATCACGAGCTCGCAATCGGCAAGCTTGCTAAAGAAATCGGCTTCACTCAGATATCTCTATCATCACAGCTACTCCCTATGATCAAGGCAGTGTCACGTGGACACTCAGCTGCAGCGGACGCTTATCTGTCTCCTGTTGTAAAACAATATATCGAAGGCTTCCGATCTGGATTCGTCGGAAAGCTAGAAGATAGCACTCATGGCGCTCGTTGCGAGTTTATGCAATCAGATGGAGGTCTGGTCTCGTGGCAAAGATTCAACGGTCTACGAGCCATCCTGTCTGGTCCTGCTGGCGGAGTTGTGGGTTTCAGCAGAACATGCTACGATGAGGACAACAAAATTCCCTGTATTGGGTTTGACATGGGAGGTACGTACGCGCGATTTGATGGCGAATAGAATCTGATATCAAATAGGCACTTCTACCGATGTCAGCAGATACGGTGGTTTGTTGACACATACTCTCGAGAATGTAATCGCTGGAGTGACTGTTCAAACACCCCAATTAGATATAACTACGGTTGCAGCAGGAGGCGGAAGCATTCTGACCTACCGAAATGGACTCTTCAATGCTGGACCTCAATCTGCTGGTGCTCATCCTGGCCCGGCTTGCTACCGAAAAGGAGGCCCTTTGACAGTTACAGATGCCAACCTCGTACTCGGTCGACTATCGGCTGATCACTTCCCGAAGATCTTCGGCCCTCACGAGGACGAACCTCTGGATTATGAGACTTCGAAGAAAGCATTTGAAGAATTAACCACAATTGTCAACAGCGATTTGAAGAAGTCGGGCGGTAAGCTCTTGTCTGTCGAGGAGGTCTGCTTGGGCTTTCTTCATGTGGCCAATGAGTCTATGTGCCGTCCGATTAGGCAGATCACAGAGTCAAAGGGGTACAACACCGCAGACCACAATCTTGCAAGCTTCGGAGGTGCTGGCGGCCAGCATGCTTGTGTGAGTATAGCCGAAATCTGGTAGAGCTGTCGACTAACATCAATAGGCCATTGCAGATCGACTAAACATCAAACGGGTCATTGTTCATAAACACGCATCCATTCTCAGTGCTTACGGCATGGCATTGGCAGATACTGTACAAGAGAAACATGAACCTTGTTCTTGCGAGTATGAATCCTCGATTGAAGAGGTTCAGTTCCGATTATCAAATTTGCAGGTAGGTAACAATCGCTGCAACCCAGTGACTCCAGAGATGAGTAGCTGACGAAATTGTAGGAGCAAGTGGCTCGAGAGCTCAGGGGTGAAGGTTTCACAAGCGATCAGATCACATTTGAACGATATATCAATCTGAGATACTCGGGATCTGATACAATGATTATGATTCTTGAGCCTGAAGATGGAGACTACGCTTCGTCGTTCATCAAAGAACACCAACGGGAATTCTCGTTCTCTCTGCCTAATCGTAAGGTCCTCGTGGAGAATCTAAGGGTACGAGGACGAGCCAATGCTGGTATCCCATCGAGTAAAAGGAAGTCCATCAGCAGTGAAATGTCAACACTGCCATCAAAGGAGGTTTCTTCGGACGGCCACAAGAGTCTTAGAGTCTATTTTGAAGGCGGTTGGACAAATGCGCCGCTTCACTTACTGAAGGAGTGCGCCCCTGGAGATGTGCTTCAAGGACCTGCCATGATTTATGACGATACCCAGATGATTGTCGTGCAGCCAGGCGCAACTGCCAGGATCTTGCAGTCACATGTTGTGATCGATCTCGAGCCTGAGCAAATGTCACAACCAACGTCTGAAATAGAATCCGAATCTTTGACCGAGGATCCTATTCAGTTGTCTGTTATGTCGAATCGATTCATGGGTATTGCGGAACAAATGGGGTTGACTTTACAGAAGACAAGTGTATCCGTCAATATTAAGGAGAGGCTTGATTTCAGCTGTGCACTCTTTGGTGTAAGCATTTCCGGTGATAGTAGAGGGTTTCTACTAACGTTTCTTAGCCGGATGGTGGTCTAGTAGCCAACGCTCCCCATGTTCCAGTACATTTGGGCAGTATGGAGCACGCCGTGCGCTTCCAGCATAATCTTCACTCGAAAAATCTGCGACCTGGAGATGTTCTCGTCTCAAATACGTGAGTTTGACCATGTTCTCCGTATTCATGAAAATGCTGACTTCTCAGTCCACTTGCCGGTGGCACCCATCTGCCAGATATCACGGTCATTACTCCCGTCTTTGACAATGAAGGCAAGAACATCAGCTTCTACACAGCATCCCGTGGTCACCACTCGGAGATTGGCGGTATATTGCCTGGATCCATGCCAGCCAGCAGCACAAAGCTGTACGAAGAAGGTGCTCAGATCACCTCGATGTTCCTAGTCCGAGATGGTGTCTTCAACGAAGAGGAGTTGTCTCGAGTCATGGTTGAAGAGACAGGATCCTATCCCGGCTGCAGTGGGACGAGAAAGCTGGATGACAATTTGAACGATTTGAAAGCTCAGATTGCTGCGAATACCAAAGGAGCTACTCTGGTGCAGGCTTTGATCAGGGAGTGTGGAGTCAAGAAGGTACACTTCTATATGAACGCAATCAAAAACAACGCAGCGAAAGCGGTCCGAGCATACCTCTCGCACACCTACCAAAGGTTCAACGGCCAGCCTCTAAAAGCAATCGACCACATGGACGACGGGACCCCTATCGAAGTAACAATAACCATCTCCCCCACCGGATCCGCGATATTCGACTTCACCGGCACCGGTCTCGAGGGACTTCACTCGTTCAACGCCCCCTCAGCCATCACAAAATCAGCGACAATGTACGTCCTGCGCTGCTTGATCAACGAGCCCATTCCTCTCAATGAAGGCTGTCTCCTCCCCATCGAGTTCAACATCCCCTATGGCACGATCCTCAATCCCAGTGGTGCCGCGGCTGTATGTGCTGGTAATCCGATCACGTCCCAGCGCGTCACAGATGTTTTAATCAAGGCTTTCCAAGCTTGTGCTGCAAGCCAAGGAGACTGCAATGTATTTTCATTTGGATTTGGCGGCAAAGATGCTGAGACTGGGAAGGAAATCAACGGATTTGGGTTTGGAGAAACGATTTGTGGTGGTTCGGGTGCCGGTGAGGGTTGGCACGGGACTTCGGGGGTCCATATTCATATGACTAACACTCGAATCACGGATCCGGAGGTTCTCGAGAAGAGATACCCGTGTCTCCTGAATCGTTTTACGTTGCGACCTGGGAGTGGTGGAGCGGGACAATATGACGGGGGGATGGGCATCATCAGAGAGTATGAGTTCAGGAGGGATTTGAGTGCGTCGATTGTCAGTGAGAGGAGGGTCTATCAGCCATTTGGAATGGCGGGTGGTGGTCCAGGCATGAGCGGGAAGAACGTTCTTGTGGAGACGTTGCCAGCTGGTGGGAAGCGATATGTCAACGTCGGAGGGAGGAAGGACTTCAGGGTGCAGAAGGGGGATCAGTTTATCATCGAGACGCCTGGTGGTGGTGGCTGGGGTCGACCGAGTAGTGATGAGGTGGAAATTCGGACTGCGCCAGAGACACGGGAGTTTGTGAGCTCGTTTCAGATGAGACAGGAGCAGAGTAATTAGACCGGTTGTTTTTCTTTTTCTCATGGCCGGTATAGGGAATTCGTACAGGCTGAAACTTGAAGATATGCTGGCTGGTGCACGTGACTGAAACCATAAAGTAAGTAATGCGGAAGCATGTCAGCACGGTTTAATTCCAATCTGCTTGTTCTCCACCAACACCAATGACATGTCAACAAACTCATACCTGAGCGAGGCGAAGCCAGTGCCGGAAACAGAAATATACGAACGGTCCAATTACCGACCTGCTTACATCTGATGCTTACTCCCTTAGAGTAACAACAATGCGGCTAGGAGCCTAGCACCCTTGGATACTCAAACTGTGGCTTGGCTAGTTTTCTAGAGTAAGGCACCGGAAGAGGACGTTGGACTGAGGCCTCGTCATTCACGTAGGGCAGGGCAGCAGGAGGCGCCTTGTCAAGGCTCTGCTCTACACCGAAAAGCCCTCTTTGTGACTACCAGAGACGGCCTTTTACTCGGGATATTGGATTACTCCGTTCGAGTCCTTTGTGTTTCGTGGGCGCAGAGAGCTTCGTGACGTTGGAAATCAGTAGCTCGATAACGGTCGCGTATACGAGCCTTGGCCGCCCCTCCAGTGGAAGTTCCGTTTGCATATATTCTTGCGCGTCCTGGACCTTTTCTAAATCTTCCACTTGTTCCGACTATCTTATCTTCTGGATCCTGGATTCTGGATTCTGGGTTCAATTTCTTCCTCCTTCTAAGACGTCGCAAAACTCTTCAAAATGGTAAGATATTCTTCTTCTTAATCCAATACCTTTTGGTGGGAACCAAGGGCTACGGAGCTATCTCAAGCGCCGTTCGACCCAAGAGTCACAGCTTTTCAGCTCCAACAACATTCTACTAAAATTCAGTGCTAATTCGATTGCAGTCTGGAAATGTTGGCTCCAACTACACAGTAAATCCCAATGGCACCATTGACTTCTTCTGGAAGGGCAAAAACTCTCTGTTTATTCCTACCGACGGCATCACCGGCTACAATCGACACAACAACACTGGATATGGAAACCTCAGTCTGCTCGCCGACCCCACGCCATGCAACCTGGAAACCTGTGATCTCACCCTAGCACCCATAGAGTACATCCCATCGCTGGGTGGTAACGCTTTCTTTGCCGCCATCTTCGGGGTCTTCCTCTTCGCCAATATCTACCTGGGCATCAGGCACAAGACTTGGGGATACGGGGTTGCCATGTTCTTCGGACTCGTTGGAGAGATTATCGGCTACGCAGCTCGAATCGCCCTCAATAAAAGCCCCTTCGATCCTACCGGCAACGACTTCATCATCTACCTTGTCTGTTTGACAATTGCGCCCGCCTTTATCTCTGCCGCGATTTATCTCTGTCTGGGTCGCATCGTTGTTGTCTTTGGCGAATCGATCTCACGCTTCCGACCTCGTACTTACACCCTCATTTTCTGCTGCTGCGATTTGTTCTCCCTCGTCCTTCAAGGTACTGGAGGAGGAATTGCAAGCACGGCCAACACATACTCAACCCAACAAGGCGGAATCAACACCATGCTGGCAGGTCTTGGTTTCCAAGTCGCCTCGCTCTTCGTCTTCGCCAGCCTGTCTCTCGAATATGCTTTCCGGCTTTACAAGAACCCCATGGCATGGGACACCAAACATTCTGCTCTCTACAACAGCACACTGTTCAAGAGCTTCCTCTGTGGTCTTGCTCTAGCAACGCTAACTCTGATCACGCGTTCAATATTCCGAGTCGCTGAGCTTTCCGGTGGCTTCGATGGATCATTAGCCAATAACCAGGTTTCGTTCATGATCCTTGAGGGGGCCATGGTGACGATCGCTGCGGGGTGCCTGACGATACTACATCCCGGGATCGTGTACAGGGGAACGTGGGGGGAGGCCAACTTCCACTTCAGGAAGGGAAAGGGTGACCTCGAGAAGAAAGACGCCGTTGAAGGCACGCCCAGTGAAAATGCTGTTAATTCCGGGTCCGAGACTGGAATCTGATATTCCATCTCTTGTGAGATATGTTAATGAGGTGGTAATGGTATTGCGAGAACTATTCAGGCGCAATGGGCTGGGCAGCTTCCTGCTATAGAAGGATGGAATAGATGGATATAGATAGAGTAGGAGTAAAATGGAATTATATATGGGAGCACTACATTACCATGTTGAAGTTTCCTTTTCTTTCTTGTCGTTTAGCTTTCTTCATTAATGTTATTGAAGACAGAAAGTTTCTGAACTTTGCGAACGGCCCAATTTATTCGCAGGTGAGAACACATTCCTCGTACGAACAGTCAGAATGATTCCTCCTAAGAGCCACTTAACCACCTAAACTGGCGAAGCTTCATACGAGTATATAATTTGAACGCACTACAAGTAGGCCGCCTAGTCACATGTTTCATCGTAAGCGTCATATGTATCATATGTATCATATGATTGGACATCTCGTACACCTCTTCTCTGCACTTATACCTCATATGGAATTATACGTACTCGAGAGCTTTGCGGGGAAATACCATCTGCAGTACCTTAGACGTCACATCCCGTTTACAATCCCATCGAATCCGTTATTCAAATACTGCAAGCGCGGTGATAGCTGTGGCAAGTTTCCTAACTAGATCACTGCATCACTGCAATCCCGGCTCTGCACTGGATACACCGTAACCTGAGCGAATCCCTAGCGAAAACGGTTTAGCCACGGTCAGCACTTCGTTGTTTCCGAGCCCTCTTGTACTCTTTGAGGCCGCCTACATCAAGCGAACAGTTCCTTGGCTGCGTGAGTCTCAGCAGTCAATCCAAAGATCATGGAATACTCGTCGAGACGGAGTCGTATCATGGTGCTACCCTCAATGTTCGCTATTTTTATATGCCTTTGCATCGTCAGGCCGTTTCCCGAAGACTTTCATACTCCCAAACATGCCTTCACTCAGAAAACCTTGTGATATCGGTACATGGCTAACTTCTTTGAGGAGGCCTGGTGCTGCATCTGTTGCGTTACTTGTGGCGTCGTTCCACTTGCATTAATACTTAAGTCAAAGCGAGGCTCAACTTTGGAGGGAAATGATCCCAATTAAGGGACCGAACGTACTGGCTTGTGGATTCTTCAGCGTGAATAATAAGGACCTCCTCAGTCTCCATGTGCTTTTCAGCCATACTACTAGGTTACTCAATACGTGAAATCATAGTTTTAACTTTACTTGGTCTTAGACAATTCCGGATATATGGCAGTCACAATACTTAGAGTAACGAGACAACTACCTTGTCTTCAAAGATAGCACAGTGTATTTAAACTGTCATGTAGTATCACTAGTTGGACATCGCTTCAGCCTTCAAGTATGCTCGTTATTGTCTTGTGAAGCACTCCAGTTTGGACCTGAAAATTGCGAAGGATTGTACTCGGCATTTTTCATTCGCAACAAGCCGTCTATTCCTTCAACGCCTTCGCTCGAGTATATGCGCGTCTCAATGTCAACATGAAAGAAGCAGAGTCGTTTTGCTCGTACATCGTAAAACACCCCGAGTAAGCGGAGTTCCTCTCGTCCCTTAGATATCCAATATCCAATATTTTTGGTTGCCTCCCAAAACCCCCCCGCCGCCCCCATGCCAAGATCCGAGCCATATGCTATTTCTCCTCTGGTGCCCGAGTCTATTTATTATCCAAGAAACCAAAATTAATAGCTCCCAGTACCACCAAAAAAGAACCCCTCAAATAAATCCGGCAGCTGTCCCCCACCATCGCTAAAATCATGATCCACACCCTCCCATCCCAGTCCCATACCCAGATCACCTCCATTGAAGCCCCCATTTCCCCCATTTCCAACTCCTCCATTTTCCGAATTCTCCCATCCATTTCCTTGGAGGAAATCCATACCCGCGAATAAGTTGTCCCCAAAAGGGAATTGCGGTTCTTGGTACGGCGCTAACTGATTTTGTGTGTATGGGTGTTGGTTGTTGTTATTGATGTTGGAGTTGGATGTAGGATTAGAGTGGTTCGAAAAGGTAGATTGTGGTGAGTGGGAAGGCAAAAGGGAGGGGTCGATTGCGGCATTTGAGAGATCGAAGGAGGAGAGGGGTGGAGACGCGTAATCAGATGGTGAGGGCTGAGCATTCGTGGCTGCGGATTGGGATGTGTTCTGGCGGACAGGTTGTGGACGCTCGAAATTATCGAAATCGGGTTTCATTTCAGGTCCACCACTCTGACTTCCTTTTCTGAATCCTGCTGTTTGGACCGGACTTAAAAGGTCGTTGAGTCCCATGTCGAAGGTTGGCTTTGGTCTCCCTGATGGACCGCGGCTTTGTCTTCGGAATGAGGTGGAGGGTTTGATATTAGAGCCGAAGTATTCGTTGCTGTTTGTTGATGATTCATGCTTTTCGCGGCGAGAGTTGAGTCCTTGAGCTGATGATGAGAAGCCGGTTGTTGACATACACATTTGGACTGTGGCTTTGGACATGCGGTTGAACGCATCGCGACACGCTTCTGCCGGCGGGCATTTCTCAATCAAATCGCCGAGTACGGATGTCGCGGCCAGAATAGTGAAATCGACTTCGTCCATCGTCTACTCATGCATTAGTCAAGACGCCCAGATGTGATAATGATCTACGAGGACTTACTAGACGGCTTCGCACAATCGGGGAATGCCAGATAGCATACAAGAACGATATACCAGCCATAAACAGGTGATGTGTTGCCAAGAAAGTATAATTGACAAGATGCACTCGATGCAACTGTCTATACAATCTCAGCACTCTCTGACCTGCCTCGGCGACCTTCAAGAACACTCTCTCCTCATCCTCCCTCAACTCCACATTATGGACGTTAGGACTCTGCACTTCGTCGCTCGTATTGTACTCGCCTTCAAACATGGGCGGTACACTCAAACTCTGACGATAAAGCATGATGACGCATTGCCAGTAGTTGAGCTCCAGGAACTCGACTGAGAATCCGACGCCAGTTTCACGTTTGGTCGGAGCGGACGACTTCCATTCCCAGAGCCGCTTGTCGATATCGATACGCCAAGTCCGGAAGCTATCGAATTTGGAGAGGAAGGGTGACGGAAGTGTAGTATGCATGTAGGGATTCCGTTGATTTGCGCCTCCAGCTCGTGCCATTTGTGCTTGTTGGTGTTGTAGAACTTGTAGGATTTCGGATTGGAGAAGTCGGAGTCTAAAGTAATGATAGGCAGCATATTTGTAGGATGGCTCGGCCGCTCCTCCAACTGGCTCTTGGAATCCGGCTGGGGTGATATATTTGTCGTCCAAAAGCGAAGGGAATTCTGTTGTTATCACTTGATCAGTGATACCGAAGGGACGTCCAACACAAGTTGATACCAAACGGTCGAAGGAGTATGTGCACCACCACAGCCGCCTCCTGAAATCTCGTACCCATTCTCTTCGACCTCTTTCTCTGGCACTTCGTTCCTGTTGCACTGTCACATTATCACTGTCCTCTCTTTTGATTTCCTCCGGCTCAAGCCCAACATCAATATCTTTCCCATCCTCATAATGAAGACCTAAATCAACAGCCAGCCTGACCGCAACACCAATGATATACCATAGGCCTGGTGCAACAGGTCTCAACAAAGCGAATCCAGCCAGTAGCAATACAGCCTGTAGTTCCTCTAGTCCGCCACCAAAGCCATCCACCTTGTCAAGTGAGCTGGGTGAGCTCAAGCAAGACTCTAAGTGTACGATCGCACTAGCATGGTACTCTTCAGGCTGACATTGCCGACTCGCAGCACCTCTCTTCGTTTTCTCCCCTGTTTTCTTCTCTACGTCTTGACCTGAATCACCCAGGAAAATCCCCGATCCGATTGCAAAGACAATATTCAGCATGTAAAGCTCTCTCGGTGTTCGCACCCTAGCATCACCATTCGCGTACGCCATATCAAACATCTTCATGAATTCTCCTCGATGCAAAATCGGTATTTGCGGATTTGCATGCTCGAAGTAGAAGTCAGCCAACCGACGTCCAACCTCTTCGTCCGGGAATGGAGCTGATTTAATCGTGGGCTTGGTATGTAATCCAAAGAACGAGTCCCGCATCGAAGTCCCTCCAGCAGCTGGTGCCTTGGGAAGAGGAGGTTTGGAAGGTCTGACTCCGCTCTTGTCGCTGTTCGTCCCACTCACGCTCGATTTCACCGCCGCAAATACCACTCGTGCGAAAGAGATTCCAGAGGTGGATCCCAGGTACCTCGAGTCTGACGCTCCTTGCACTGACACAGAGCCAATATTCGATACCAGATTGTTGAGTTTCTCACTCTCATCCTTCTTCCTCTTCCAAGCTACTTCTTGTGGGGATTGCTTCCTGGTCGTTGAAATGCCATCGCCGCCATTGAATGCAGGTCCATCATCGGAGGGTGTTTGAACTATATTCGGATCTGCACCTGGGCGTGAACTAGAATCGAGGATTTCGGCCGCAGCGAAAGGGATATTGGAATCTTGGAGGAGCTTCTCGAGGTTTGCTACTCGTGTTTCGAGGTAGAAGACATAGCTGGAGCGATCAACACCATTAGCAGAATTCTTTTCCCTGATCACACATCCAGAACTCGCATGCACGGTCTGCGGTTTGGGGCAGGGGACAAGCAGCACTCACCTCCTGGGAATCTCCCTCTTTGTGATAGGATCGTACCCCACACACTTGACATTGGCCTTCTCGCAACTCGCACAACACGGCAGCCTTTGATCACAACGATTCTTCCTCAACCGACAGCGATTGCATGCGCTGACATTTCGAAAACTACTACTCTGGCCAGCCTTCCCACTCGTTACAGCACCTCCCCCAACAGGTCCCCCTCCAGCCTCGACAACAGAAGCCCCATCATCCACACTTCTTGGACTTCCTCTCTCAGGTTCCCTCTTATCAGGCGGACTATGTCGCACGCGTTTGTTCGGATGAGGATACCCAGCCCCTCCACTGCTCGCAGCCGTGGTAGGCGATCGCGGATTCATCGTCGACCTGTGCCCGTCGGGACTTTATAGGGATTGTACACACCGTCTCATGCGGATATCACGCGAGTGTTATCCAGTCAGCAATGGGTGTAGATAGGAGCTGCCCGTTCCCTTTGACTTGCACCGCAGCTTGTACTCTTCCCTCGGCTGGTAATTCTCGAGAGCTTGATTGGTCAACCTCGCTATCTCGACTTGGAATCCGTCGCGCAGGGCATATTCGGTAGGTTTCTTGCGCCGTATTTCTGCTGACGGTTGTTGCGCGTGGCCGTATCGTATCGTAATCATCCGATCTTCTGTCCTAATTGACGGTCTTCGCTCAGTGGGCGATTCGGTCGTCACTGGACTTGCTGCTTGGAAATCTAAGCCAGGAGAGAGAAACGATAGCCAATCCTGCGGTAAGCCCAGGTAGTTGCCAACGAGCCACAAAAGCAAAACAGTCCGTAGCTGCGCGTGGGATGCAAATATGGGGACTTTTATCGCTTCCGTCGGAGTCGAGATAGGGCAGTGAGGGACCATTGATAAGAGCTTTGGCGAATCAGAGGCGGTTTGGTATTTGGGATAAGTTTGAAAGAGGTTTAGTGCAGTAGGCAATTATGTGTAGCCATCGAGTAAGGATTTGGAACACAGAGAGAGACCTGTGTGAAGCAGAGGTGAATTCGCCCATGGAGGCTACCGCCGGTGGTGGTGGCCAAGATCGGCGAATGATTTGGGGGTAATAATGAGATGAACTATTCACTGGAGTATTGAATGTTCCTTTCTAGTGTATTGGGTTTGGTTTCACTCATGCGGACATGCAGTCGTGGGGTGAATGATAGATAACCTTCCGCGAGTTACCGCTATTCTAGTCTAGAGTCACGACGTGAACAAGACGCACATGCCTAATTGTAAGGATAAATGTACGAATATTTGGTTCTACACTCAATTCCTAATAAGGAAGGTGATAACATCCCATAGGCCTATCTAATCTATTCCTTAAATTATCTGATTTTTGGGATATCAAACGCCATTGAAAATGCTTTGCCCCCATCCATACCACTGCCTTTGCACTCTGCAGCGCGCATCTTGGGGAGACCCCACCCAAGTCAATCCATCTTGTTAGACTCCTCCGGTGTATGAAATCTCCTCATTTTGCGCCTTTAAGATATTTAAGACAAATAGGGTACCAACTCCCCGGCGAAAGTAAACAGCAATGGATATCTAAGGCATGATCGCAACGCCAAAACAAGCAGATATTTTGATACAGATATCCTCCGGAGGAACTGGTCTTAAAAAGGGAATTCGTGTCGTTCGTTCTTTTTTTTTTTTTTTTTGGAAATTCCCGTGAGGGAAATCGTCATCAGTCAATGATGCGATTGTCTATGTCTTCATCGTCACCATCAGAAGTTCGAGGCTCCGCAGCGGCGATGGCAGAATCAAGTGCACAGTGATCGAGGGCGTGGTCTCCGTAAGCGATCTCAGGATCTTCTTCGCTCTTCTCGTCGTCAATATCCATTCGTCCTCCCTTTTCACTCATGCTCAGACTAATGAGAGCTCCTGCAAATGCAATGATCGCGCTGCACCACCATGCCAGTCCAGAGTACCCCAATCGAAGACCAGCTGAGAATAGGAAACCAGAAACTGTTGGTCCGAAGGCTCTTGAGAGACTCGCTGTCGATGCTGCGACGCCATTAATCGTTCCAAGCATAAGAAGTGAGGGGGCTGAGTTCGTAAGGAGGATGGCGTTCGAGGGGTAGGCCATGGTTGCGAATGTGCATTTCCAGATCACGACACCATAGACTCCGATCATCCTCAGCGAGTTTGGAAGTAGAACAAGGTACGGGGTCGTCATGTAAAGGATCGGGTAGGAGATCGTGATCAGCCTGAACAAACCCAGAGCGCCCAGCCTTCGTACCACAATTGGAAAGACAAAGACGGTGACAATCATGGAGTAAATTCCTTGGATGGAAAGGATGACTCCGATCTGTTTCGTATCCAGCCCATAGCCGCTGACAAATTTGAATGGTAGTCTCCAAGGTAATGGGTTCTCTGGTGCCTTGGTGCTGAGTAGGGTGGGAAGCATCGCATCAAAGGTCATTGTGTGGCTGATCACGCGTCAGCAGGGCAACAAGAAAATCATCAGCAACACTTACTAAGCCAAAATACCATAGCCCACAATGTTGAGAACAACTTGCCTCGTAAATGCTTTTGTTGCTGCAGGCTTGGCTTTTGGTGCGATACGCACATCATTCAGATTCAATGACTCCTCTGGCTCTGGTGACGGAGTGGATGGAAGATTTGGCGAGCCTTCGGTGGTGCGATATCCAGGCGGCTGCTCCTCCTGACCCAAGAGAGACGAAGTCTCGTCCAAGTTGTCGATCTTCTCATTTCGGGGTGTTTTCGGTTCGACACATCTTGAGAATTTGCTGAGAATCCACTTTCCAGTGGCCAGGCCCGGATCGTGGCGATACTTTTTCTCGGCATGTGTCTCCTCCAAAAACAGAACGCCAATCAGAACACCGAAAGAGACGATCACCGTACATACAACATTTGGAAGCAGGTACGGGAATCTTTCCCAGATCGTTCCTGCGTGGAAGATGGATGGATAGTTAAGAACGGGTCGTGCCAGTGCACCTCCAAGAGTTGGGCCTAGAATAGACCTATAAGGATACGTTAGCATGTTTATGGCAGGTGACAGCTGCATTCAAGTACTCACCCGAGACACCACACAAATGGCATAATCGTATATGCGCGGGCTTGCGACCTGTCAGTACGAGGATCTAGCACGTCGTCACGAATGTGATCAGTCAACTTACGCTGATGCTCTTTTACCGTAACCATCTCGGCCACAGTGGTCTGTAGAACGCCGATATTTCTGGGCACCATCATACGTCAGCAGTTTTCTTTTGACATGCAATCCCATGCAAGGAGCCCAGAAGATCACCTACCCATTTAAAAGTCCTCCTAACGCGCGAGCCAAAAGAGCAACGGGAAAATTCGGCGCAAAGCCAAAGACCAGCATGCTGAGTGCTGTACCAGCCAGGCCCGTAAGCAATACAGGTTTTCGTCCGATTTTGTCGCTCAATCTACCCCAAGCCACCCCCGACGAGAACTCTGCGAAGGCGAAAGCCGAAGTCACCATCCCCGCATAGACTGAGATTTCTGCTTCGTGCTTCGCGATATTGAAGTCTTTGATCATGTAGTAGACGTACGGGAAGATGCTCATGAAAGCGATTGGTTCGCAGATTCGGCAGAGAGCTGTGTTATGAGAAGAGTCAGCATGAGTTCTCCCAGGCGTGGACGGGCACAGATCTTCTGAGAGACCTAATAGCCTTCAAACTCACCTAGGATGGTCATTTGCCTGGTAGGAAAAGGCGGGGTTCGCTTCTGCAAACCCGCCTGCTGTGCGCCAGACATCGTGAGCATGGCCGCTCCCTTCTTGTTGAACCAGAGACCCGTGAAGGCGGCAGTTGTAGTTCTTGGTGACACAGCTCGCGGGGAATGTTCTGGTTTGTCAAGGAAGTCGAGGGAGTTGGTGATTCAATCTGGAAGCATGTGAGGTTATTTGCGTGATCGGGTTTCCCGTGGGATGTCTGGTGGAGAGTTACACTAGTAGTGTGTAGGTATGGGTATGTGCAATTTATATGTTGTGGGAAGTCGCAGCGTTCAATATAAGGACTTGAGATGGGTGATCAGCAGTAGGGAATAAAAGTAGCCAGATCAGATACTCGAGGGAAGGAGGCAGGGTAAATGAGATTGCTCATGTATATGACGGCCGGGAGGAAAGCTCTACGCAGTCATCGACGTAGTGGACCCAGGGCAGCCGCGTAGGAGGTAATGAGCGGTGATGAAAGCTTTAGCGAAGACGGACTAGACCTACAGCCTCTGATGTGAAGGAGATCTGGGGGGGGGAGGTTAAGTAGTATACGGAAGATATTCGTGGCCCTCGCAAAGCCAACACTCGCAGACTAAGCGTGGATAATGGGGCACGCATTTTTTGACGGTGTGAACCACCGTCATTAGTTGCCCTGATAGTGCAAGTAATAATAAAAAAAGGACGGTAGACTTGCATACTTGGCCCCGGCATTTGTCTTCCATGGCCACTCGGGCAGGGCAAGGGACAAGGGGTAGATACTTCGGAGGTAGTGTAGTGTAGTGTCGCGGATGGGGGATATGAGAAACTTTGGAGGTTGTGGCACATGGAAAAACCCCTGCAACCTTTTGCGCACTAGCTCGTGAGGCGGCCTGCGTGCGGCCATCCATACCTTCGTAGTGAAGCAAGCAAATCACGGTCGCAATCGCAACCGCAAGCAGCATTACGGTGTACCATCATCATCATCATCATCATCACCATCACCATCACCATCGCCGTTATCAGTATGTCCGATGGATATTTAGTCTCCATATCACGCACGATAAGGGATCATCTATGTGGAAATGTGGAAGAAGCGGATGTTTCGCGTCTGGACGATCAGCGGTTTGTCCTCACAGCAGGGCTTCCGACTAACTGGGTGCTTGATATACTCCGAACTGGAGACTTGAGTATGATACGTCAGGGTGCGTGCGTGCACTTCAAAGGTTATCTACTCCGTACTTCTCGTACCGGTCGTACCGCAAGCATCAATCATGGCAAGACCCGGTCCTTGAGCCATGGGGAATTGGGAACAGCATATCCAGTACAGGGCACCAGAAGGTCAACTTATTTCGTTGAACCTAAAAGCAGCGGCATTGCAAAACGAGAGTATTCTGAGCTAGGATCACCCTGCTTTCCAGGACCGAGTCTCTGGTATGAATAGCGTCTATTCATCCCTGGCGATGTGCTTACTTGGAGTGGTTAGGACAGGGAGGACAGGGAGGACAGGCGTGTCAAGTGACCTTTGCTGCACCAAAATCGTGGCAGCTATGCGCTAAGAAATAGTCAGGGGGGACAGAAGGCTCGTTTGCGACCGTGTGTTAATTTGAAGAGTCGATACGGGTTCACCATGATCAACACCATTCCTGTGTTACACACATCGGATGTCGGGTAGTTCGGCATGGCTGCATGGCTGCACGGGCAACAACAACAACCTACAACAAGAGGTTGAAGGTGAGAGGGTAAAAGGGAGAGGGGAGATGGGAGAGGGCAGAGGGGAGAGGAGAGGGGAGATCAGGAGAGAGATAGAGAGATGGCAGCGGAGGAAGCTGATATGACCTCTGATTGAGCATCAAGACGATCCTTCAGACCAATCAAGATTGAACCTATCAAATGGGGCTCGGAGAACTCCCCAGAGTTTCTAACGGTTGGCCATTGGCTGACCGCGGAATCGGGACAGCAACGAGGGAAAACAAGGGTCTAAGGAAGTTAAACAACGGAGACTTTCAAAGGAACGGGGCTAGGGAATCTGGTTTCAAATATTTGTGGAGTAGGGATTTGTCCGCTGACCAATAGAGAGCACTCGGCAATGCGATATATCTCACCATCCTCACGAGCGTATGTCCCACACACTGGACCAGGAACATTCTCGGCTTGGGTGTGGCTGAGAAGAAAAGGGGTTCAGGAGGTCAACGCGGGTGGTGATTTCTTGCCACTAGCTTCTTTGCTGGTTGTATCTCGCGGATGTCTTCCAAAGTGCCGCCGGGGAAACGGTTTTAGGCCTATTGGCGTCAATTTGGCGCAAAACTAAAGCTCGAAAGAGCTGTTACATTCGATTCGAGATTCACGCTTGCAAAGCCCAAGACGTTGGAGTCCGAAGAGTTCGGATTAATTTTCCCCGCTTGCAGCAATGTGCATAAGGCTGTTCCAGAAGATATTCTTCTGACGACAGAAGAAACTCTCTCACGTCGGAAAGGGCCTCAGAATGGTCCTCGTGACATCGTATAGAGTCCGCAACCTTCTCACCGCCATTGCTGACGATTGAAGCACCGGCGACAAGACTTGTTAGCCCACCAATCCTCTGAGGGCTTCCCGGGCGATGTTGAGCTGGGCATCCGCCCTGAAGCCCAAGCACCAGGCTAAGTCAATGGTCTCATCACTTCCTCTGAGCTTCGAAGGGCGCTATTGGACAACAACCCAATTCCCCAATTCAACTACTTGAAGGTCGTCGATCAAAGACCGCCACGTTTCTTTTCTGATCCGTCTGGAACCAGGACTCAGCCCGAGATGACAAACCGCCCAGCAGGACATTTGTCCTGCAAATTCGATCGGAAGGCTTCCGCGCTCCCAGATTTACATGCGCAAGTCGTCAGCTCCATCCTGTTGCATGCCCCTTCGAGAAGACAGATCCGAGGCTAGAAAACGGATCCATTTATCAGTTTGTTTCGCAAGGGTTCTTTCCGAATCCCCGGAATCGACCCACCTTTCAGTACTTGTACTGTAGTGACAAGGCTGGCCCTTTGACGTCAGCGAGACCGTATCAGATCCGCATCAACAGCTTTTTCTTCTCATTGAACTTAACGTTCAAGCTAAAAAGAGCCTGTTCAGAACAAATTTCTCGGCCCCATAGTCGAATTTCCGGCCCGAAATCCCGAATAATTGGCTCCGCCCACATCCGATTCCTGCGCTGTCTTCTGTCTCCACCTTGTACTGGACAGACCTGCAAAACTGCCGTCGAGGATACACAGCGTGTCTAAAGGTCTCTTTTAAAACGCGCATGTACCGTTTTAGACCTATATTGCACATGCAGAAGCAGGCGCATGCACTCAATCTACAATGGCTCGCATCGAGCATGCATCTCACATGTTTCTGCCGTTTCTCCCGCTCTTCCCAGGAAGCTGGACATCCAAAGATATTTCCGCCTGGCCAATCCCATCATTGCCGTCAAAATGCAACGTCCCGCGCACATATGCATATGCACCGAAGGCCGGTGTCTTCAAACGGCGTTGTATCACCGCCACGAGTCCGCTTTACTGTATGCCGCATTGGTTGAAGATTTGCGACTGGGTTTCGAATGCTGGTAATGTAATACTCTAATTTGCAGCACAGCTAGCTGTACGACATTAGACATTTCTCGATCACGAGATCTCCCTGCACTACAGATTTCGGCAGCCGCAGCAGCCCTAAATTTGGCCAAGTTCTGGACGGGTGCGGCGTTCGTCTATCTTCACGCATTTACAAGCATGTGTCCAACACAAAACGTACTCATATTTGTTAGCCTCTTATTCTAACAGTCTGACTTTGGGCTAACCATGCACTGAGTAGGGTATATCTGAGCCCCCATGCTGTGCAAGTGTGCAAAATACGAAGATATTGCATATCTAGGTCAGCCGATGGTGCTAACCTTAGTTACCTTACTTATTACATTTTATTTCGGGCGAATGAAGTGTTGTAAAGCAGAATGAAGGAAACCTATTGGTTCTGCTGACCCAACTCGGTGTAAGATAAGTAAAAAAGGACCGGGGAAAATACAAGAATGACATGTCTTGTAGTACCTGAGATCTGATCTAAAGAAGGTTGCAACCCTGTTAGCTTGAATTTTCCAGAGACAACTGGTAGTGGGTATCACAAGAAACACAGACTATTCGCTTGGAACGTTTCCATGACTTCCGCGAGACCGATCCTCTATCCGAAGTCACCTCATTTGCATCCTACACTTTCACAATAGCAAATACTAGGGAGCGTAGCCAGGCTGTTGACCTAGCTCACAACACATGCTCTGCTGTCTTTGATATTGATACTGGACGCGGGTCCTCGGGATCATTGTGCCAAGCTGGCAGTGTTAGCATCCCCACTTGGAGAAGTTACACAGCTCACCTACGCCCGGAAATGCTGCGAGAAAATAGTGAAAGGATACCTGATAGGGACGCGGAACTTGCATTCCGGAATCCAGATTTGGATTTCTCGAAGAGCTGCAAAACTAGCCCTGTCACCGAAGGAAGCCGTTCCTTTCCACATTGCATTCGAACTATCAACAAAACACCTCCTGATGACTCTTTGATGGCGGATATAGTAATATTTCCGTTCATCTCCTACCGCTGCAATGCGTTCCGACCTGCAGGCCAACCGATTTTCTCTCTGAGACGGTGAAGACGGCTTCCTCTACCGTCTACGTGGACCGAGCAAGACCGATCCATCCGATCCATCTAACCATGAAATGAGGCGATCACGGAACAGGTCTCACGGGTGTTGCTGAAGAGCCTCTCTTTTCTAAAGATCACGTGTTGGTCTTAAGTCGCTAGCGCTAACCGGGAAAAGGTCGGGCTATGAATCACCTCGAGAATGGCGGGGTATTCAACATTTTTCAGAAGACGACTCTTAACTCAGAGGACGCCCAAAGTAGACTCAGATCGTCTACGTTACTAGCACAGACTTGCCGATCTAACCCACACCTCCTCTTCACAGCCGCAATCATGGCAGGCAAGAAAGGAGAGAACACGAAGAAGGTAGCGGGGAACCAAAAGAAGGCCGAGGCGGCAGCACAAAAAGCAGCGGTTGAAAACCAACAGAAGGCAATAGCAGAGGATCAAGATTGGGGCAAGGGAGCAAAGAATAATGCCAAAAAGTGAGTAGCTCTGAACAGCAAGCAGTCAACGGGGTCCCCACATCGTGGCCACCCCATTTACTTCTGCGCATCTGCTGACATAGACCAAACAGGGAAGCAGAAGCAGCAAAGAAACTTGAACAAGCCCGTAAGAAAGCAGAGAAGGACGCTATACTAGCCGCCGAAGAGAAGGACGCCCGAGCCGCACCTAAGAATACCAAACAAGCGGTCAAGAAGACAACTGCTTCGAAGGGCCTAGACCTCTCGCAACTCGAAGACGATGGATCATCCAAACCTGCGGCTACACTCAATGCTACTGGGATCGATAATGCACTCGACGCACTGAGCTTGGCGAACGATTCGGCAGCGGCAAAAATTGACAAACATCCTGAGAGGAGATTCAAGGCTGCGTTTGCGGCGTTTGAGGAGCGGAGGCTGAATGAAATGGACAGTGATGGCAGTGGACAGGGCTTGAGACAGAACCAAAAGCGGGAGAAGATCCGCAAGGAGTTTGAGAAGAGTGAGGAGAATCCGTTCAACCAGGTCTCGGCGAGATACGACGCATCTAAGGAGGAGATCAAGGAACTTCGGGACTCCGAGAAGTCCAAGATTGAAGCGAGGTTGGCGGAGAAGAAATGAACGAGTTGAGGGATTGGAATCGTGTAGAGTGATGCAGGGATGAATCAAAAAGCGCCCGGTTTTGAACAATAGTGTCTGACTTGGGACTGCAATTGATGATAGACGCGTTATGATTCAAGCATGAGATTACGAAAGACACGCAAAAGTCGGAGTGGTAGACCTTAGAATAGAGATCCTAACAGTGGAAAGTTTTGCATCGCTCTCTCTTGATGCCATGTGATTAACACTCGGGACGTTGCATAAACCTCCGAGCCTCGTGAGGCTGAGGCTGAAAGGCTGCCACCATTTCACGGACTAACTCCGCTTCGTCAGTTTCATGCGACAGCAACGTCCTGTATTACTTGAACATGGTACCACGACCACTATCAAGCATACCCGCTGTGCGGAAGCAACATCTTCTAATCGAATTGTACGCGACGGAAGCTCCAATCTTTGAGAAACTGTCTAATATAGCCTCTAGCTCGGGCCTTAAATATGCGTGCCCTCATGGCGTCTACCTTACCCTAACGCCCGGCGACCCAACTCTTTGGTCCGGTGTGATGTTCATACGAAAAGGCATCCTTAACTCCCATCAAATCCAAACTTATGGCGATCTAACGGTTCGATAGGACCGTACGCACCAGCAATCCTCCGGTTCCAAATCTCATTCCCTCCATCATACCCCTCTCTCCCACCCCTTGTGACGTTCTCAACCGACATGTTCCACCCCTTAATTACCCCTCTCACAACGTACATGTATACAACCGACATTCAAGACTCCGGTACCGTCTCCGCTACCGACGACGAGCGTCTCCCACCAGGCGGTTTCAGCCTTCGGGACGGCTTCCCAGGCTGGTTCGGAAGAGGCTCACGTCGATCTGCAGAATTAAGAAGAGGCGCAAATATACGAACGCCGCCAAGGGGAAGCACGGATGTCAGTCGGATCAGTAGTCCAGGTTCGGAAAGGGGGAGTCTCAGTCCTACTCCAGGACGGACAACGGTGAGAAGTTCTGGTGGTACGGCTGGCTCTGCAGGCTTGGGAGGGAACGGCGAGAAGATCTCTACGTTTGAAGTGTTGAGGTATATAAGGAGTGCATTTGACGAAGAGGAGGTCTTGGATAGAGTCCCACTAGAGGCTGCGGGAAATCCTGGGGCGTGGCATGCGTGGCGGGCGCATAGGATTAAGATGGGCGCTATAACTCCTGCCCCTCCAGTTCCTGAGTCATCGAAAGAGAGGGGTACGTGGCATGATGGAATGAGTGAGGATGAGGAAAGCAATAGCAGTGCAGGAGTTCCTGAGGGATATCAGAGATTGGCTGGCGGGACCAGTGCGCCTTTGGCAGCCAGAAGACCAGGAGAGTGGAATTGGGAGGGTGTTTGGGAGGTCAGGGTCAAGAAGGGCATAGATGCTAGTGTATCCGAAGCAGTATTGTTTGGGAGCTCAGCAGGAGACGATTTGATTAAGTTCCTGCATCTAGAAGGCGAAGAGGTGGAGGCGATTAAGCAGAACATTAGGAGGAGCTTGGAGAGTGTGGAACCTCAGCGACGAGAAGCTGTGTAATCGTGGAGACCCACTGCGTGGTGGACTTCAAGGCATTGGATGAAATACCACAAAAGCGTTTGGAGATGCCTCGATCGGGCGCGCTTCGTTGAAGATTTGTTATATGGATACCCATTCTGAGTCTGATCATTGTCGTTCTCTTTCAAGGTCTTGAATTGTATCCAACCAATTTGCGATGGCTTTGACTTGGACTCTTCGGCTCTTCCTCATGCATAATTTGGCTGCAATTTTGGTTGTCTTTGTTTTCGTCTCTACGAGTTCTGTGAGATTTCCTAACGTCAAGTCTGAGATGGAACTCTGGAGAACCTCTTCAATGATACGTCATGAAATAGTTCACAAGATCTCGATCGCTGGAGTACACTTGGTTGACCAGGCTGAGGACCCGGACTCGAGATATTCATTCAAATGCAGTGAGCAACTTGGATATCGGCAGGGCAGTCCCTTCCCTAAGAATGAATTGATCCGCTAGATCTGGAGTCGCTGTGCAATCGTGTCATTTACCGTAGTTTGGTAAGACAAGCTCTCTATTTGGGAAGGCAAGTGCTAATGATGCTCGTCCCTTCCACGAATAGTTCTCTATGCTTATGTTTCTTTCCCCGTTCTCCCAAGTTCTCCTTAACAACAACACATTCGCATTACTTGGTATCATAGCATGTCAACATTAGTTCAATTTTTTTGGCTATGAGTAGCGATACCCCCGCATCAGCGGCACTCATTCTAGTACCAATAGCCATCGTCGGATCCGCAGCATTCGTCGCCCTCAAAACTTCGCATCTCTACAAGAGAGTCCGCAGCTCTTGGGTATACTTCTGGCGGAGGAACATTGCATCTTCAAGCTCTTCTCGCAAAAGACGCAAGCTGCGCCGGTCAAATCTTTCCTCTTCTCAGACATACGGAGATTCTTGGATCGACCTCGAGAGCAGCGCCGGAGAAGAAACGGACACTCGACTAGATAGCTTCATCAATCAGACTCCAATCCGCTCAAGGAATCTCAGCGAGTACGCACAGGGTACAGATACAATCACCAAAGCATGGCACCCCAATCGAAACGCACGCCTCACGTGGAGCTTCGCGAACCCGAGCTCCCCCAACCACTTCGAATCATCAAGCAACGTGGTCAAACCATTGCCGGTTGCTCGGCGTCCCGAGAGATTGAGTTCGGAAGACGTGGAATGTCTAATTGCTCCGAAGAAAGCCGAGGTAGTCCGCCAATGGTTTTCGACAGACCTTTGACGGTGCATAAGAGGAGAGGTGGAAGAGCTAGTGTTTTGCAAGGCAGCTTCGAGGAGCCAGATTCGACAATAGCAAAGAATGGGACCACAATCTCTGAGTTGATCAAAAGAGGTTCTCGTGAGTTTATCCATTGCAGCAGCCCCTGATTCAGGAGTATAGAAGTACCGTAGTCCAAGGACCCCAGCAGTTCAGGGACAGCGAGAATTTGAAGCGAGACTAATTGACTCTATTGTAGGACAGAGCAGTGGGACAGTAGAAGATCCTGATCTGACCCCGAAAGCTGTGAGGCAGCAAATTCCACGTACCATGAGTGCTGGTGCGTTCCTCAAATCCGAGTTTCACTCCCCAGGAGATAAATATATCCATGATTCTTTAGATAATATTCATATGTCTCAACTTGATGAACAAGGTATCCAACTCTCGCCGCCAAAAATGCCAGAACGACGTCTCTCCAAATCGAAAACGTTCTTCTTCAAGCTCGCAGGTCGAAAGGAGCCCAAGGCCATCCGAAAGCTGAAGTGCCCCGCTCCTAGCAACACACCCATTCCACGACTTTCACATAGAACCAGCCACAATTCTAGCTCAAATACCAATCTTTCGGACAGCCTGCCCTGGGTCGACTCATCGACTTCCTTGCAGGATATGAACTGCTCAGACAAGAACAGTTTAGACATTACGGATGTCGTTGTCGATTCTCGAATTTCATCTTACGGTTACAATTCTATCCATTCCCTCCAAGCTGACCTTATGATGAATCGGCCAACGTTTCGAATGTCTTCTTACGGCAGCACTTCAACACGTTCCCTCAGTTCTGGATACATGGAAAATTGTTCAAACTTCGCAAGAGATGAGTTCCTTCTTTGCCCCGAGATCAAAATCACGCCGGAAGTCTTGAGCCTAGATGCTGGAAGCACCAATCTGTGGGTAGCTGTGGAGGTGACGGGAGTTCTACGTTTGGCCAACACTCGCGAACAGAATCCAGCAAAATTACAAGAGGGCTATCGGAGTATCTCAGGTTCCAATGCAGGTATTTTTACGCTTCGTTTCCTATTATACATTTGAAACTAATGTCTTCGCCAAGCTCATCTTAGAAACTTTGGTCGTCTACACTCCATGCGAATTGAGCTTATCACAACCCGCGATGCATCGGTACTCGAGGTTATTGGCAACCTCCATGAATCCAAGGTCGTTTACGCTGGTGAAACGCATCTCATCCTCGCAAAATTGCGTATAGCCAAGGTCACCAAAAGAACATCGCACATACGAGAGTCCTCAACTTCAGATGAGATCATGGCGGATCTTGAGAATCATCTTGGAGGAGCCGTCACTTCCTACCTAACTGTGCGGCTTGCATATAAGCACTCAGGCTTTCTCGACTACAGAAGAGTAGCGATAGACTGGGAAGGTGGAAGTTCCTCTCACACAACAAAATTACTGACGGAATCATCTGCATTCATCAAACGCCATAACCTGGAGTCCGCATGGTCACCTCGAACATCTCAAGAAATGAGTGGCCCTCTTGAAGCTAATCCACTGATCCAACTAATTGAGATGCATTTACCTTCTGACAAAGCTCGTGGTGCAATCCGCAGACTAGCTGATGACAGAGTAGCGATTCCCATGGCGAGACGACTTCAGAATGGTAGTGATGCAGTTGAAGCGTACAAAGATACCATGAGACTGAGTGTCGGGAGCACTGTGGCAGCACTCGATTCTAGTCTCTCACCGACCGCTCTCCAACCTCAAATTAACATACTTCCATCACCAGGCTCCAATACACACAATTTTGGGCAGCCTACTAGCCACACGGTCGAATCTGTCGTTGAGCCTGATCCAGCTCGCAAGATTTGGACTGAAATGCGAAAGAACTCGCGTGGTTATCGCAAATATCGAACTAGCATCAGCGACGGTCATTGTTACAATGATTCTGATGATTGCAGTCCTAGCCGTCTGAGTTCGGCCGATACAATTGAAGAACAAAGAATGAAGATCAAGGACACAGCGTTGAGAAATAAGAGAAGTTTGGGAGCGGACACATTGAAGAGTTTTGCACCAAGTGTTGGGAAGGGCAAGAGTGGGATGATTGGTGGTGTCGGACTAGGAGTGGGACGCTGGTGGGTGAACAGCAATTGGTGGTGAATTCTTGTGCATAATTATTTTCTGTTGCTGGTATAGAAAAGACTTGATTGGTCTTTGGGTTATGTTATACGGGAAGGTATGATAAGAAGAATACGAAGTGTATGATTAGATGTTTTAGGAAGCGGTATCCATGAATGCAAGTCTTGCTTCTTAGGTGCGTAGGTCCTCTTCCTCGAGAGCGAGCTATTAGTGATACATTCAATAACTATTGTATTTCTAGACCTCACATGTACAACCAATAAAACTAATAGCCAAGTATCAGATGAATGAGCAGAATGCTTTAAAGCCGCCACTCAAAAGAAAATAGGACATATAGTATATCTTGCTAAATAATGTAAAATAAATCCCTTTTAATCAAAATTTTGAAATTCTAGAATCGATGTTTTTTGATAAAAATAAAGACGGGATTTGAATCTATCTAAATTACATAATCAACTCTATAATTAATGTAAAACTAATTTTTCTTATAATTTCGGATGATGCGATGTCATATGCTGTAAGTTCACCATGACTTGTTCATTAGTTTAGCAGAGTCCTTTGTTTTCATAAAGTCTGCTTCTAGGGCTACGAGAATACCGAGTCGAGCGGTTGAGCCGAGATCAAGTAAGTGACTATCCCAAGACGACAAGACCGAGCCAGGAAGATGTCCTTGTATTCTACACCAAACGAGTCTTGACAACTGAAATGTGCTTCATGTAAGACACTGGGCCGTGGCAGTTTTCATAATTAGAGATCTTATTAGTCTTAGAGTCGATCTACTTTTATCCTAGCCGAGACCTAACCTCTCCAATCCCAAAGCTACATCCAAAACCAACCAATCGCGTAACGTAAAGATCAATGTTCAATGCTCGAAGATTAAGAGTAACAATTCCCTATGCGGAATGTTGAATCTACTACCATTCCCCCTGGCACCAATGAAGTCATTCCTCAGCCCAAATGCATATTCTCCTTCGGAATGCACTTACTCCCTACCTTCATCGCCGCCTTCTCGCTAGCTCTGCGTCGTAATGGACTAGCAGTCGCAGCATGAACTCTATAAAGCTCAGCAAAATCTTGCATAGCACCGTCGTTCATCTCAGACATCCCACCCATGCTCGAGCTCGAACCATTACGTAGCCCAAGACTCTGCGTGATTGGCCCAAGGTTGCTTGGGCTGTGTGCAGACGAGCTTGGACTGGGTGGGCAGGCATCAAGACGAGAAACATCCATTCCCATCAATGCAGCGCCGCCATCTGGGCCCAGTCCAAAGTTGTTTTCTATGCCAGTGGATACACCGGCGCCAAAGGGAGTTGTAAGGTCCATTGCCTCGAGCTCTACGTCGAAGCTCGCAAGCATATCGACATCGTTGGTGAAATTCGGGAGGGAAAAATCGGGCATTGGCCCAGTTGTTGAAAATTCAGAATTTCTCTTGGGGTTCGAGGGACTGAGATCAACAAGGTTCTTCGGACTTCCAATTCCATGCAGGCCCTTGAACTTCTCCAAGAGTAAAACCTCATCAGCCGCTGTCTCCTGCACGCCCAAGATATCCCTCGCTTTAGCTCTCAGCGCATCGTCTGTAGGAACAACACCTCTTGCAAGTTCTGACTTGACGAATGATCCTAATCCATCTTCCAGATCGCGAGAACAGAAGACCGTAGCTGGCTTCTGCCAGCGTTCGGACATACTCTGCAAGAACTTTCCAGCTGTTTTCGCGGGAATTTTGTAGACCTTGTGGTTCATCTTGACAGCCACATCTTCTGTAAATGGAGCAGGAGGGGCTTTGGGGTTGAGGTATGGAGGCGAGAATCCTGTTCCGCCCATACCTACGTGCCATGATTTTTGCGTGACGGGAAGACCTGGGCCGGAACCTGTCGGTGCTAGTCCAATGTCGCGTTTGAACCGGATGAGCCACTCCGCGTTGTCGGCTGCTGTTTGATTCCAGGGATCGTCGTCATCATAAATCACCCAACGTGCTTGGTTTTGGATCTCTGCATCGGTGGGAATCTAGAGTTGTTAGATAATGTTTTATTGAGGATCGAAGGGCGACTTACATGTTGATTGGGATTGTTGGGGGACATGCAGCTTGTGATGAATCGATTCAACTCTTTAACTAATCTCGAATAACAGTTTGCATCGTTGAGGAAATAACGTAAAGGTTGCGTGGGGTTTGTGTTGGTAGATGGTTGATTCGGTGCCAATGTATGTAATGGAGCATCAATTGGCGTGGAGGTGGATGCAACAGTAGTAATGCTATGACCAAAGTGCCTGTCGCTTCCACTGACCGGAGAAGGTATCATGCCAATTCCTGTATTCTCCAAATCCCAGTGAAGTAAGCGAGGCGAGGAAGGCGTTGATGGTATGTGACCAGCCCCAAATTCGAACACTTCGGGCACAGCAGGCAGATCAGGTCCATCGTCAGCGCTTGGCGCGAGACCATTCTGGCGTTTGAAGAGATGGAGAAGAGCTGAGTCATCTGCAGCAGTTTGGTTCCACTACAGAGTAGAGTAAGTTACTGATTGGTAATCTGTCGGGGCCCATAGGGAAATAGAATCTTTCTATTGAAACCACTTGGAGGAAAGGCAGTACATATAGAAGACATAACAAACTGGAGACGAAATAGTAATTGAAGACGAGACAAAGCTTACGGGATCATCATTTTTGTAGATTATCAACCGAGCTTTGCGCTGAAGGTTGGCGTCCGTGGGTGAAATGCCGGCCGCGATTTGTGTCTGTATGTATTCTCTCAACTCGTTCTCTAGGCGAGAGAAATTGTGTATTGAATAGTCGATCGTCGTGTCGTCGGTCGATCGGATGTGTTCAATAGCCATATCAGAGCTTCGGGGAAGTCCAGCTCGGTGTCGGAACTCAGCCAACCACTTCGGCTCAGATATTACTAAGTATTTGAACCATGAAACCGCACCCCTGCATTTGAAGATAGAACTAACTTCAAGATCGTCCAAGACTTTGCAGGCTTGGACTTGTAATTCCGAGTCCGTCGGTGTTAGACCAACTGACTGTCTAGAGTGCACGAATGTCATCAGTGCTTTCTCCTTTGAACACCGGATCGAGGTCAAATTGTCTCTATCCTTTGGCAGTCTCCAATTGATCATCTCAAGCCTCTCAGCCCAAGGAATTTCAGCATAGCCGGCTGGATCCATTTCTTGCAACTTCTCTGAATCGAATCTAGGATGCTTCCCTGATAGCATGATCAGATCTCGGAACCAGGAATTTTCTATATCAGATGGCGCCTTAGAGATTGCTTCTGATTTCATGATGATCTTTCGACCTTCTTCGAGTAAATCCTCGTCTGTGGGGGTCTTGCTCTCGACAAGGTGATCATTAATGAAATCCACTAATCCAAGTTTTACTAGATCTTCTAATGTTCTCTCTAGATCGGCAGATTCTCTAGAGGCTTCATAAGGTCGTACCGTATTTCGCTCGTCGTGAATGAGATCTACCATCAAGTCAGCCTTTGCGAGAAACGGCGATAATAAAGAGTCACTTACACGGAGGCATTCCATTCTCGACAATATCAAGCACTTGAGATTCAAAACCCCAGTCACCCTTCCAGTCAGCCATACTCTTTCCACCTTTGAAGTGTTCTGCAAGATGATCAACTCGGATACTCCATGAATCCATGATAATCCCACAGAAACCGCATCGGGAACGAATTTCGGGTGTTGCGACTTTCCAGGCGTCCATAGACCATGCTTGGAATTTGGCATTGTGTACTAGGTTCAGATGTTGGCGAAGATGATCCTTCCGGTAGAAAGTTCTTTCTTCTAATGAGCGCTCAGCGCAGCCCGAGTGGTTATGCTGTTCCGCATGTCCTTCTGCTGGGCTGGGAAGTCCGCAGTACACGCAAGCTAGGTGATTGTACTCCACACAAAGCTGAGATGGGCCATTTGGCGAGCATACCCACCGTTCCAGCGACAAATGAAGTGATTTTTCATGCCTTTGCCAGTCATGCTTCGTCTTGAAAGTCTCCGTGCAGAAAGTACATTGGAAAGTCCGGGGAGCAACAGCGAAATTGATGACTGGTGCAGGTTTGGGAGCTTGTCTGCGACGGCGACGACGTCCTCTATTTCCAAAGGAGTTGAAGGATCCAAATGAGCCGCGAGATTTATGGGAGAATGCAGAGGCGAAAGATCGGCCAGAGGAGTGGGACGTAGCATGAGATGTACCAAGAGAGCTAGCGGAGGAAACATTGCATAGTGAGCGAGCAGAGCCATCTTCAGTGTGACCATAGCTTGTATACGGACTTTCACGTCCGGATGAGAAGGTCGAAGATGTTACAGCTTTGGCAATAGCAGTCACGGAAGCAGCTTCGTGTTCCGGAGGAGAGGCTTTCCAACGTTCCAAAGGGTTCAGTTCCCGCAATGCTGGTGTACCACGTCTGGGAATGTCCATGCCCTTAGCGTAATTGTCCATATTGGTAGACGGCGAGGTGGATCGTGGAGCCCGAACCTTGCCCCTTCGACGGGCATTTGCAAGCCAATTGGTAACCTGTATCTTGTTCAAACCGGTCTGACGACGAAGACTCTCTTTTTCTTCTTCAGTCGGATAAGGATGACGATGATGAGTCGAGAGCCAACCCTTAAGGATCCTCACAGCTTCTCTCGAGAACCTTGGACTGGCTTTGGGACCGCCCTCAGCGGCATCAAGGTTGAGGTTCTCATTCGAAGATCTCAAAGCAGTGAGATCAGGAGCCGAGTTGCTATGAGAGTACGGATCCAATTCCTCTACCCGCGACTTGGTAGACATCCAATTAGAACTTGAGTGCATAACGTCATTCCAATCCGCAAGAGCTTCATCAGCATTGAATTCGTTGCCCTCGAACGTGACGCCGCCGTCAGGCACACAGGCGCCGTTGGTACCGTTGGAGCAAAGAAAGCTATCTTCGTTCACGGCTGGCACTTTAGGCTTGTAGGTCAAGCTGCAGGATCTCGCAAGCGCCACACAGCTAGTGCAAGAACCCTTTCGACTACCTTCCTTGATCACCTTGCAATGAATGCGCATCTTCTTGCAATAGTCACAAGGTTGGAAGGGAAAGTTCATGCCCTGGATCCAACGTGGAAAGTCGGTGAAGTCCTGAGCCGTGAAGTCGTCTGATGCAACATTCATTTTGGTGTCTTGCATGCCGTTTTGGAGATTGAGTGAGAGCTGTTCCTCGGGGGTATCGAAATGCTGTAGGCACGTGAAGGAATTCTCGTCCGTCTCGGGCTCCGCAAATGCGAGGTCAATATCGTAAGGGCCAGACGTCAAGTGCGAGAAATCTTGTTGGGAGTCCAATGGATGTGCAGCATCCTCGAAGTTGAAGAACTCATCCATCTCGTCGATGGTAGTCATTCAGAGGGCGTCGTGCCCAAGACCCAAACAGGCTCTGACGATAAGAGCGGGGGGCTAGATAAGACGACCACAGCGGAAGACACAGTGAGAGTGAAATTGAATCAAAGGAAAGGCGTGAGGTGGGAGATGAGAAGAGAGGAGGACGAGGATATGTATGTAAGCAGCAATGGGCGATTGCGTTATTTGGTGGTGGTGGTGGTGGGAATGGTAGAGATGGTGGTATGAGAGAGTCAACATCTTGTATTAGTCATCCGTGGTCTTGTCGAAAAAATTGACGAGCACGCCCTTCAACCCCCCTAATCGATGGTAGCGGGGCCGACGTCGTTCCCCAGGAAATTTCCGATTGGACATTTCGAACACATCTCCAGTCGACGGCGCAGGGATCGACGCCTCCAGAGACAATCCAGAACCCTTCCACCAAAGAACACACAGAAACCCTTCCACCGCCGTCTTCCACCGGCATTACCGTGAGGCTTCGAGGCTTCGAGCTTGTGAGGACGAAGCCCATCCCGAAACAGATATAACTTGCTGGCTACCCGGCCATCTGCATGGCTCACCACGGGGACAGTTGTCAGGAAGATTGCGCCGGTGCTGACACCCGATGTCGCTACTCCGTACGGAGTACAGGCGCAAATACAGATTGGCCGCCTGGGGGAAAGAGAGATGGGGAAAGAAAAGGTAGGGGGAAAAGACGGGGAAGGAGAGACGGGTGGTGTCTCTTGTAATGCCAAACCTGACTCCGTATGCATTGCATCGAGACTCAGAACGGTGAAGCCTGCATTTGCAAACGATGCCTTCTAACTCCCTCCTATGTTGTTCCTTATGACCAGTTCACACCCGGCTTTGATGTAGTCCAATTGCTCATCTGGCTTTGCCAGTCGGTGAGCTGATTGCGGATTAGAGGGGTTGCTGAGGCTGGTTACGAAATAAGAAGGGCATTTTCGAGGTCTGGGGACATCGAACAGAATCCACCACTGATTTTGTGAGCAGAAAAGAGAGGCGCTGTGATCTGGCTGTTTATAGCGGAGAATCGGAGACGAACATGGTGATTTAATGTAAAATCGAAGGAGATATACGCTATGGGCTCGTATACCACGTAGTCGCCAATCATTTGTAAATCAGATGATGAATATGTCTCATTTCCGCGTTTATGCTACATGTCTTCGTGCCTATTCCACTTCGTACTTCAGCAATACCTCGCGAGCTCGGCCAGTCATGCTCTGCTAGAGATAGATAACCATGATGATACGCCAAAATGACAAGTAGATGCAAACCGCTCCACTAGACCTTCCCTGTACTGTTCTCCGTCCTTCTCTTTACAGGGAAACAAGTAGTACCCAGCCGACCGAATCCCCCTCCCAACCCATATGAAGCGCCTGATCCGATCCATTGCCAGCTGTACCTGCATCCACCCCATCCAGCCAGTGTACCCCCCCCCCCCCCCCCCCCCCCCCCCCCCCCCCCCCCCCCCC